>WOVY01006620.1:0-96041 GCA_013436015.1 Rhipicephalus annulatus
TTAGGTGACGCACCTTCTTCGACTCGGGCATGTCAGGGTCAGCTCGTCGAAACAGACGGATCATACCCTCTGCGTACATGGCGGCTGTTTCATTGGGTTTTTGCACACGTGCCTCAATCACTTGCTGTGCGCGATCCCGTCCGGTCCGAGTTCAAAAATGTAGCGAGGAGCTTTCGACGGAAGTCTTCCCAAGATTGGAATGTAGCCTCGCGGTTCTCATACCACGTGCGAGCGCTATCTTCCAGTGCGAAATATGCACGGCCAAGTTTGTGCTGTTCGCTCCAGTGGTTGGATACAGCGACCCGTTCGAACTGTTCGAGCCAGTCCTCGACATCCTCGTACTCTTCCCCACGGAAAACTTCAGGAACGCGAGGATGTTCAAGCGTTACCTGCGAGGGAAGAGCGGTCTGCGATGGCGGGATAACCGTGGATGTCGTAGGAGCTGCCATGCTGGAAAGAGGCGGAACAGGTGCGGACTCTGGACTTAGGCCTAGTAGGCGCCGGCTGAATCGATGCACTGGAGTCGTGACGAGGGGCTGAGTCTCTGGACTAGATGAACGGGTCCCAGCAAGACTGTCCTGCATCAGGTTGTAGGCTCCAGCAGCTCCACCAGTGTCACGACGTCGAAACAGAGGTCTTGTGGCAGAAACTGAGACGCCAGAAGCAGGTAGGTTCTTTTAATAGAACGCGCAAAACGAGTTCTTCTTTTCATCCATTTCGTTGTACTTCATGGCACATGCACAACTGTCATTGTCTTTCTTTTCGAAAAGCACGTGACAGCACTTCACACTGACGCCAGCAATGTAGGTCTGGGTGCCGTTCTGGTGCAGTGGCAAGACGGCTGTGAAAGAGTAATAGCCTACGCCAGCAGAACTCTCTCTCGCACGGAGGAGAACTACTCGACTACCGAGAAGGAGTGTCTCGCCGTGGTGTGGGCAGTCATCAAATTTCGTCCATATTTGTACGGCCGCTCCTTCAAGGTTGTTAGCGACCATCACTCTTTGTGCTGGCTCACCAACCTTAAAGATCCATCTGGCCGTTTGGCGCGCTGGAGCCTAAGACTTCAAGAGTTCGACATGACCATCGTCTATAAATCTGGGAAGCGGCACGCCGACGCCGACTGTCTCTCACGGTCGCCAGTGGAGACTGTCGCTCGTGATGACGAAAACATCGACGCGGCATTCTTGGGAGTCGTCAACACGGCCACTATTGCACAGGAGCAGCGCAGTGACCCCGAGCTGTTACCACTCATTGAATATTTAGAAGGACGCCGTAAGGATGTGCCGCGGTTATTTGCCAGAGGACTGCCATCTTTTTGCTTGCGAAACGATGTTCTCTATAAGAAAAACTTCTCACCAACCGGCAACCCGCACTTGCTTGTCGTGCCTGCCTCTCTTCGAAAAGAAATAATGGAAGCGTGCCATGATGAAGCAACTTCTGGTCATCTAGGCTACACCCGAACATTGTGCCGACTGCGATGCAAGTACTACTGGCCAAAGTTACCCGCTGATGTTAACCATCACGTGCGAACTTGCACCGACTGCCAAAGACGCAAAGCACCTCCTAGCAAGCCAGCCGGTCTTTTACATCCAGTCCTAGCACCAGCGAAGCCGTTCACCCAGATTGGAATGGATTTCCTGGGCCCCTTTCCAACTTCCACAACAGGTAACAGATGGATAATCGTGGCCACCGATTACCTCTCCCGTTATGCGGAGACTAAAGCTATGCAGCGCGGCACAGCAGCAGAGGCCGCTCAGTTCTTCATCGAAAACATCGTCCTTCGGCATGGCGCTCCGACAGCAGTGATCACAGGCAGAGGACCTGCCTTCACCGCAGAACTTTTGGAGTCGGTTCTCAGACTCAGCGGTACAGCTCACCGGAGAACAACTGCTTACCATCCGCAGACAAACGGACTGACAGAGCGCCTCAATAGGACCCTCACAGACATGATCAGCATGTACGTTGACACGGAACATAAAAACTGGGATCAGATATTGCCGTACGTGACCTTTGCCTATAATACCGCTCGACAAGAAACCACTGGAATGACGCCGTTCAGTCTGATCTATGGTCGCGAAGTCACGACAACGTTGGACGCCATGTTGCCGCATGAGTGTGACGACATCCATGTGGACGCCGAAGAGTTCACTCAGCGCGCCGAGGAAGCCAGACAGCTCGCGCGTGTGCGCATCTGTCATCAACAGCATCAAGATGCACAACGGTACGACCCCCGACACAAGTTTATTAGCTACACACCAGGCGACAAGGTCTGGGTCTGGATTCCGATACGTCGACGTGGACTGTCGGAAAAACTTCTAAGACGATACTTTGGCCCATACAGCGTCACGCGACGCTTGAACGACGTGAACTATGAAGTTGTTCCCGACACTGACTGTAGTTCTAAGCGTCGAAATCATTTACCCGAAGTCGTACACGTCGTCCGTATGAAACCGTATTTATCTAGTTGACGCGACCACTTCATACGCCTGGTAGAGCGCCTAGGTTGCGCATCGGGACGATGCCTCTTTCGGAGGGAGGCAAATGTCACGTGCTTTTCGAAAAGAAAGACAATGACAGTTGTGCATGTGCCATGAAGTACAACGAAATGGATGAAAAAGAAGAACTCGTTTTGCGCGTTCTATTAAAATAACCTACCTGCTTCTGGCGTCTCAGTTTCTGCCGCAAGACCTCTGTTTCGACGTCGTGACAATATATATAAACGGTGCATGCTATCGACGCCCACAACGCCGGAAAAATTGGGTCGAGAGTGTCCTTATGATTGTTATCGCAATAAAATAAAACGAGAAATGCGAGCTACAGAACCCCTCTGCTCCCCCGTTTCACAGCACCCCTTCGAATTATTAGTCAGCTTCACTGCCCAATGCGTCATCATTGACGTAAAGCTGACTTTTGGAATGCGTTTTGGCGCACAAGTCGTAGTGGCTTTGTTAAGGCATTTTCAAAAACGCACTTTCAATAAACATTATGGACTCGTAAGAGTTTTAGCTTACAAAACTTCAGGTTGTATGATACGGTGCCTCTTTAGGGCTTATGTTGGTCCCATGAAAGCGTTGGAATTTTCTAGCATGTGCCAGAACCTATCTTTATCACTTATGTCTGTTGGTCTATCCCATCTATCTATCTATCTATCTATCTATCTATCCATCTATCTATCTATCTATCTATCTATCTATCTATCTATCTATCTATCTATCTATCTATCTATCTAGCTGGCTACGACATTTCGCTCTCCTGGTCGATAGGATAATGGTATCCATAGCAATATTGCTGTACATACCTAAACTTCATGATGAACCTAAGTGACAAGTCGTAACATGAAAATGATGACATGAATGTCGTGACTTACATATCATGGTCTTGCTCCTCCTGTGGTGATTTCTTTCACATCATGTATCACGAGAAAAGAAGCGTAGTCATAGCACCCGTCAAGTAGCTGGCAACGGCACAACTGAAGGTGCACCTGTACGTCCGAAGAATAGTACAGTCAGAGCGAATCGAAGCAACGAAGGGAGGCACAATTTCAGCATTTCGGCAACATCGTGGCCCGCGCTACCATCAAAGCCGTCAGACACAACCTCCTCAAACGTCACGCCTCATAAAGTTTCGGAGCAACCTTCCGCCAAAGCCATGTCTTCAATAGAAAATACTGTTAACAGGGAACCAGAAATGGTTCCAGCCAACGATGATGGCCAAATTGTAACCATGCTTAAGATGCTTGTTAACTTCGTCAGATCTCTCATAGCCGTTCGTCAAACACCAGCAGCATTAGCCACACAACAGCTCTTGGAGGCTCTCATTTCAGTTCTCGACAGTCTTCACTCAAACAACGTGAACACCTGTCGCAGGCCCCGTCTCTTTGTGCTGCAATAGAACATCAGGTCTCTACGACCGCGCCATTCTAATCTCGTTCTTAGGCTCCTTGCATTGAAGTATCTGCCAGATGTGATAGCTCTCCAAGAAACCAATGTGAGAAATGACGAGCTCAGACCTCCGGGTTACGAAGGCGTTCACAGCAGTAGCCGATATACGGTAATGACGTGTGCATTTTTCCAGTGTACAGACACCACGCATCCACGAAATGCTTCGTAAGCGTCATTGTACATATGATCTGATGTTCATTTCGCAATGATCGACGCAAGTGACCTCTGCGACGCCGACTTTGAATGTGTAGCAGTTGTTATTATTCTCAGCAACACAACTGCGACTGTGGCAAACATATAATTTTGGCCAACGCGATCTTCGGGCGCCACATTGCTGGAGTGCCTGCTATCTCGGTGTGGCTCGTCATTTCTGTTGTGTTGAGGTTTCAATGCCCATCAAGCTCGTTGGTGTTGTCGGCCAGAAGACATTCGTGGAGTGTAAATCAATGAGCTTATTGTTAAATATGATCTTCAGACCCTTAATGAAAGTTCACCCACATTTGTCAGCAGAGGAAGGAATAATCCACCATTTCTTTTGCCATATCAACGAGAGATGTGCGTATTACTTGGTCAAGCGAAGCTGACCCATGGGGTTCAGATCATCTGCCCATTTGGCTGGTTCCAGAGAATTCTCCTAGCAGCCAGAGTGCTGCCTACAAAGTGACAAATTGGGACAAGTTCCGTCAGCGGAATGCGGGGGCACCATCACACGATAACCTGTTCAAACTAGCGGGTTAATGTCTGCAGCAAGCTACAGTACGACGACTGCGAAGCATAGACAAACCAAACCCTGACCTAAAGCTCTTGAGACACGTGCTTGTCGACGACGTGCCTACAGGGGGGGCACAGCATTCCAAAAGAAGCTCCTATTGGACACTTTATGACCGCTTAGATGCAGCCAGATGGCACACAAAACAACTTCGTCGAAAAAGCTGGACTGCATTGTGTAGCTCGTTGCATATGGCGAGTGGTTTTGAGAGTGTGTGGCGCATATTGAAGGCTCTCCGAACACCTGCGGTCTGCAAGTACCCAACTAAAGCATTGTGCATCATGACTGGATGATCTCCAAAAATTATTGCGGAAGATTTTGCCAATATTTTTACCTGTCCAATCTGAAAAAACAATGCCAGTCATCGTTTTGTAATAATTTTATATGAATCTCCTTGCGAGATGAATAAGGCAGAATTTACCCTGGCTGAGGTGCATCATGCACTTAGCCTCTGTTATCGCCGCACTGCCCCAGGCGAACATGGGGTCCCGTACCAAGCCTTGCCAAACATTGATGAGTTCTTTCATCAATCTATCCTGGACGAATACAACAAAGTGTGGCTAACGAGTCTGATTTCTGCTGAATTAAAATCGTCTATGGTGAAGCCAATTTTAAAGCCTGTTGCTCTGCACAACTCCTTAAGTCATACCGGCCAATATCAATGACTTCTATAGTTATGAAGCTGATGGAACGTATAGTGCTGTTTTGTCTCAACGCCCGATTACAGGAGCTCACTTTCTTCTCTTATGTCACGAGTGGATTTCGTCGCTACCATTCAGCCCTCGACAGCATAGCAGATCTTGTATACTCGCTTGAATGTGTTCGAGCAAACAGACATTCAGCGTATGTTCTATTTCTTGACATACAGCAAGCGTTTGATTCGTTGCCACATAAGGCGATTATTTGTACACTGATGAATGAAGGAATTTCAGGTCCTCTGTGACACGTTCTCCGTGATTTTCTATTTGAGCGCAGAATGAAAATGCACATTGGAGAAGTACAGAGTCAACCTCAGCGGTTAAAAGTGCCATCCCGCAAGACAGCTTCTTGTCACCGCTCCTGTTTAACAACGTACTTGCTGGACTTCCAGGCTGATTACCACAAGATTGTGACTTTCCTACAGGCATGGCGATTTGCGCTGATGATATCGCACTCTGGGTCCGTGGTCCGTCACACCATGGTCCACGCCTTTGTGGTATATTGCAGCGAGCCCTGAATGCAAATTCACAATACATGGTGGAAGTTGGCCTGCAGGTTTTACCCGCTAAATCAGATGCGATCACGTATCATCCAAGGCAACACGCTCGTCGAAGGCATAACAGGCTTCACTTCGGAGACGCACCGATACAGTGGGCACACCAACATCGCTACCTAGGTGTAATCATCGATGATCGCCTTTCTTGGCGCCCTGCTGTTAAACCTGTGAGTCGAAAATCGCTGTCTCTGTTCAAGTATGTAGCCGCCTTGACTGCTAGGGGTGAGGACATTAGTCAGAAGACGGCACTACAAGTTCACCAATCAGCTGTACTTTCTTCCGTGATTTATGCCTTGCCAGTCTAGAATGTAACACCTGCTTCATTGTCTCAGCTGGAACGGGATCATCGTGTCACTTTCCAAGTACTCTTTGGCTTACCCCGTGAAGCACAATCCATCCCACTACTGACTGAAGCACACCAGTTGCCGCTAAGGCTGCAAGTTGACCAGAGAGCGCTACTTCATATTGAGCGTCTGAACCGAGCTACACATGGCAAAACACTCTTTAACGCGCTGTTAGTGCGCCCACTTTCTTGTGTGTGTAAACTTGTGGCTTTGTGCAATTGCATTACTGGCGATTCCGGCGAAACTATTGAGTTGCCAACATTGACAGCGCACAGGCCACGTGCCTTCCCTACCCATCTGTCAATTCGAGGAATACGCAAAAAGTGTGACCAACTTGTATCGGAAGTATACCAATTAGCCTATGCACACCTATTTGAAAACTTCGAAGACTATTCAAAAGTATTTACGGACGCTTCTGTGCTCAGCGATGGCCTCAGCGCTTTTTGCAACTTTCTTCTGCCCTTCAACCGATATCAGGCGGTTGTTCAAAATACCGCACCCCTCATGGTCGGTCACGCCTGAGCTAGCAGCGATTGATGCCACCCTTAAGTACGTTCAAGAATGGTTATTGGCATCGAAGGTTGTCATCCTCATCGACTCTCGTAGTGCCCTCAGCAGACTCACCAGCAAGGAAACCGACAGCCCTAATCTGAGCAGCATTGTAGAATCCATTAAAAATAGTGTGTCACTTGGGGTGTGCCTAGCTGCACATTGATTCCTTCGCACGTGCGTGTTGCGGGCAATGAAGAAGTTGATCACTTTGCTTCGTCATGCGAGCATGATGGCTGTAACTGTCCGGGAATTCTATGTACGATGAACAACGCTCATCTGCTTATACGCCGACACTTCCTAAAGCAGCATCCAGACCAGCGTGTGGTGAATGAATCGTTCCCTCCCCGTGTTCGTGGCCGTGGCTTGCCTCGTAGTTCGCGAGCGCTGTTGTACAAGCTAAGAGCAGGCTCTGTGCTAGTGCGTGAACGATTACACCGTCAAGGGCGCGTGGATAGTCCGTTGTGGGCCGGTGGTGGCTCCCGCAAAACACTTGAGCATATTGTAGTTCCCTGTCCCACATTTGCAACGCAGTGGTCTTTGATGAATAAGGAATACGAATTCCTGGTACTCAAGTGTGTGACTGTAGACGACTACCTCTTTCTCAGTGGTAGTGCTTCCCGGCACGACCAGGCCGACCGAGCTCTCCTTACACTTATGAACCAAACAGACCTGGCCACCCGTTTATAGATGATCATTTTTTCTTTTTTATTGTATTTATTTATGTTTTTATTCATACTCGTCGAAATCTTCGTCGTTTTTTTTTCTCATCTTCTTTTCTCTTTTTCCCCTCTAATCTTTGTTTCCTTGTTCTTCCCTCCTCCCAAAAGAGTGAGCAGGCGTTGTGCCCTTCCGGGTGGCAGTTGCCAGCTTGCTCTCTACTTCTTTCCTCTGTGTCCTTGTGTGCCTGTGTATTCAAATAAACTATTAATGATAAAATTAAATATTACCATTATTAGTGCTATAGATAATAGTATTATTATTAATAAAACTTAGAATAATAATAACTGCAAAACTGGTGTAGTAAACATGACTACGTCGAGAATATAGGTGACAGGCCCTAAACTGAAAATTGTGACATGCGTGTAACAAAAGCCATGACCGCACACCCTGATCATGTGGCACTCGCGATAGATTCACTAGCTTCGCATGGACGAAATTTTACATTACGTGTCGTAAATGAATGACGAAGGCATATGACTGATGTAAACAATGTATTCATGTCATGCGTGTCATGTAAGAACAAGACTACATGACACGCTTATGATGCCCTCGCAGACGTATCACTATCTTCACACATACCAAATTTGGTGACACCTGACGTGAATGAATGATGAAGGGGCATGACCACTGCAAAGATGATGACAATGACATGCGTGTCTTTAGGAACAATACTACATGCCAGGTTTATGATGCGCTCGTGGTCATTTCGATAGCTTCAGATATACTAAGTTTAGTATTACGTGATTTGAATGGATGACGAAGGTATATGACTGGTGCAAATATGATAATCATTACATGAGTGTCATATGAGAACATAACTACATAGCAGGCTAATGATGCGCTCGCGGCCGTTGTAATAGCTTCATGGCATGCGTGTCAATCATGACATGCGTGTCGTTTGAAACATGACAACATGCTATGCTCATAGCACGCTCGGGGCCGTTTGGGCTTCACACACATCACGTTTATTATTACGTGCCTTGAGTGGACGACGAACACAAATGCCAGGTGCAAACATGATAATCATGATAATAAGTTTTGTACAAAATATTTACGCCCACCTCGTAACTTTGCGCTGATTTTATTATGGCATATAGACCTTTCTCAATCTTGCTTTGCATGTCATCGATCCGACTGTACCAGAAATCTGCTGATTTTTAAGGGGTGATGCTCCTTATAGTCTAACTTTGTGCTTGTCACGTGTAACTGAGAGAAGAGACGAGAAAGAAAAGGGGGCAAACAGAAACGAATGACCATTTATTGTCTCATTATGTAGATGGCGTTACTATTTCGCTACTCTTCGATTGGCTGCTGTGCGCGCTTCGCCAACGAGTGCCTTTCTCAGCTTCTTGAACAGTCGCCGTACCGGGCGGATTGTTGGTGGGGCATTGACGAAGCAGAACAGCGGGTGAGTTATAGACGCTTGCGCTCGGCTTCTTTGACTCACGCACGTCGGTGTTACCCGCGCGCCGTCTGCACAGTGCGCGATCGAGTGTCTCTCTCAGTCTCCTGGACGGTCACCGTACGTGGCGGATGGTTCCTGGGGCATGGGCGAAGCAGAGCAGCGGATGCGTTGAAGACGCTCGCGCTCGGCTTCCTTGACTCACCTACCGTCGGTGTTACCGGCGCGCCGTCTGCACAGTGCGCGATCGAGTGCCTATCTAAGTCTCCTGGAGAGTTGCTGTACGTGGAGGATTGTTGGTAGTGCAGGGACAGAGCAGAGCAGCAGATGCGTTGAAGACGCTTGCGCTCAGATTTCTTGACTCGCGTATCGTCGGTGTTACCCGCTAGCCATCTTCACAGTTCATGATCGAGTGCCTCTCTCAGTCTCCTGGACAGTCGCCGTACATATGGACGTTAGGGACTGTCGCTTTGCGAACACCACAGACCCTAACAAAAAATAATGACATGCATGTCACCTAACAATATTACTACATGTCACGCTCATGATGCGCCTACGGCCGTTTCCCTAGCTTCACATATACAAGTTTGGTATTACGGAACGTGAATGGATGATGAAGGTATTTAGCTGGTGCAAGCATGATAATCATTATCTGCTTATCATGTAACTATATGACTACATGCCACGCTCATAATACGCCCACGGCTGTTTTCGCTAGCTGCGCAAATACCAAGTTCATTATTACGTGACGTGAAGAGATGACGAATGTATGTGATGGCTGCAAACATAATAACGATCAGGTGCGTGCCACGACTACTTGACTACGTGTCTTGAACATGACTACATGCCACACTCCAGTCGCAAACAGACTTGAACGTTGTGGGGGTGCTGACACCTTCTGTAAAGTTGTTTGCGCCGTGTCGAGCACATGCCTCGCCCAAAAGCCGCATCTTGGGTTACAACAACTGGGTTGATTACCACCGTGTCGGTCTAGTGGCTAAGGTACTCGGCTGCTGACCCGCAGATCGCGGGTTTGATTCCCGGCTGTGGCGGCTGCATTTCCGATGGAGGCGGAAATGTTGTAGGCTCGTGTGCTCAGATTTGGGTGCACGTTAAAGAACAACAGGTGGTCGAAATTTCCGGAGCCCTCCACTACGGCATCTCTCATAATCATATGGTGGTTTTGGGACGTTAAAACCCACAGATCAAATCATGGATTACCACCGTGTCAGGTCGAGGAAAAAATGGAGAAATCTCTGGTTGCCCAGAGTGACCTGCTCATGAGAATCACTGAGCTCGAGACCGCGTAGGCGACAGAGTAAGAGAAAACGAGGGCAACGGCAGAAACGCTGAAGTCCGCCGAGGAAGCACTAGCCAAGGTGAATAGAGGAGAGGCCTGCGGAAAAACAGAAAGGAACCGGTAACCAGAACGGCGGAGAAGAAAGAGTAAGCAATTTTGGAAAAAAAAACAGGTTCAGCCGGTTCACTTGTAGCAACGCCCAGCTTTAGCGAAGTAGTGGTGGGGCTGGGAGGGGACAAAGCATCCGGCTTCACAGGTGCAAGTAACTCCCAGGTTCAGGACGCTCCAGCTGAAAAGTCACAGCATGTGGTAATCGCCGGAGACTCGAATTTAAATCGATGCGCAGAAGACATCAAATAGAGGGTAACAGGTGAAAAGAGGGTTGCAGTAGAGGCGTTCCCAGGACGCAAGCTGTAAGCAGTCATGAGGCAAGGAGCGCAAAACTGAATGCTACAGCTTACAGACAAAACCTCTTGATAAATTCAGGCACTTTAAACTATGTCCTAAATGAAGATACAGCAGGACTAGCAACCACAATGGCGAAAGGTGTCGATGACATGCGCACCACTTCTCCTCAAGTACACGTAGTGATATGCACGATACCGGAGGTACCGGTGCGTGATAACAACATGCAAAGAGCGGTTGTCAAGCAAACCAAAAGATATGGCGGATGAGTAGAGAGAAAGGCTTTGAGGTGATGAAAATCAACAAAGAGGTACATAGGTGGGGTGGTTTTCAACGAGACGGAATTCACTTCGATGGGCGGCTAGGTCATGAGGTGGATTGGCGACTTGCAGGACGCGCAGTAGCTTTTTTGGGGGGCAAGCGGACCCTTCGAATTACAGGATAGCTAGTAACGAGGAAAACAACCTGGTAGACTCTTCAACATGTGTTATGGACAAATACGATTCCAAAGTAGCACCAGTATCTAAGATAGGTAGAGTCCGGGGCAGAAGTAGATGTAGCCACGAGCGCCGAGCCAATTCAGACTTAGGGTATATTAATATGCAGGGTGGTAGGAAGAGGCTGATGTGGGAAGAGATAGAAGAACAGCTAAGGGAGGAGAGACCGATGGTATATGGTTTCGTAGAAACACATCTAAGAGGACATGGAACAACCTCCTAACAATCCTGACTACGCGGGGAAATATTGTAATAGAACAGAAGGCAGCAGAAGGGGGGGGTGGTATTGGTGCATTCATTCATAAAAGTACAGGCCGGAAAAGGGTCAAACAGCATTGCAAGGAACATTTATGGCTAAAAGGGAAAGTAGCAAGGCAAATAACACTCCTTGGTGTCGTGTACTTGTGGATGGGAGCAAAGGCCAGAGAGGAAAACCAGGCAATAGTAGAGTGCATATCAAATGACATTCATGAGTTAGGAGGAGAGTGCGAGATAATTATACTAGGAGATATGAATGTGCATTTAGAAGATATAGATGAATATACCAACCCGACAGGCAAAATGATCATGGATATGTGTGGAAGGCTTGATTTGATCATCTGCAACAGTATCGAGAAGTGTTAAGAGCAAATAACATGGGAGGTACGAAGGCTGCAGTCGACTTTAAATTACGCACTGATGTCACATAGGATGTATGATAAGCTCGGGGGAATTCACATAGAAGAAAGTGGCTCAAGAAGTCTGGGCAGTGTTCACAAACGTATCAAGCTAAGTTTTGGAAGAGCAGTGAAAGTGGGAAGAAGACAAGATGAGCAACCACAGGAAACTTTTTATTCAGAGAGGCTAATTGAAATAGCCACTAAACAAATTTGGAAAGTAATCACTGAGAATAATAAAACAGTGTCGACATACACGAATCTAATTAGACTGTTTGAGCTAGAGCTTGCTGAGGCACGTGACAAGTCACCCCGGAAAAGAAGAGACAAACCCAAAAGTTGGTGGGATGTGGAAGTTAAGAGAGCCATAGCAAAACGTCAGGAAGCCTCTAGGGAACACGGACATGCTAAGCAGTGGGGTGAACTAACAGATGATGTTGGAAGAAAACGGGCAATCTTTCTAAGCTGTAGAGGGAATGCGTCCCCTCTGATTAATAAAAAGATTAGAAGAAAGGGAGCTCAGTGGCTTGCAGAAGTACCTAAAAAAGATAGAATGGCAGCTGCCAAATTTTGGAACCATATAAACTCCCTAAGAAATAATACGAGCATAGAGCAGAGGTTTGCAACTACAGCTCAAGGTACTAGGCTAGAAGGGGACAAAGCTTTTGAATATATAAGAACAAGAGTGACAGAAAAATTTCCACGAAGAAGTGCTTCATGCACCACAATAGACAAGGATGAATCAAGTGGCGTATTGGCTCCATTTTCACAACGAGAGTAAGAAAAGTCTGAGAAGATGGTTTCTATAGTAGTACATCAACAGGCCCAGATGGCATTCCAATTATGTTGATAAAGACATTAGGTCCGAAGTCTAAGCACGCTTTGAGAGAGGCAGTAAGCAAAACAATAATTGGTGGTGAAATTCTCGATGGATTGAAACTTACCAGGATGAGCATGATCTATAAAGAAAAGGAGGACAAAGCTGACATAAACAACTACCGTCCTATAACAGCGACATCAGTGGTCTACAGGCTGGCGATGCAGATTATACAGGAAAGACTGCAGGCATGAATAGAGGATGAGGGGTGCTGGGGGAACTGCAGAATGGGTTTCGGAAACACAGGAGGTTGGAAGACAATCTGTTCTCTCTGACACAGTGCATCGAAGAAGCAGCAAAGTAACACAGGTCCCTGTGGCTAGCATTTTAGGATATCAAGAGAGCGTACGATAACGCGATTCAAGCGGACTTGTGGGGAATACCAGACAAACTAAGAGTGGAAGATGGAGTCACTAATCTTTTAAAGGATATCTTTAAAGGTAACAAGGTAGTTATAAAGTGTGAAAAACAGGTATCCAAGCCTGCAGATGTAAAACGGGGGCTTAGTCAGGGGTGTCCCCTCTCACCCTTCTTATTCATTATGTAACAATAAGAATCAGAGGCCAAATTAGAGGGAAGTGGACTGGGCTTCAACCTCTCTTTCGTATATCAAGAAAACTCATTGAACATGAGGAGATTTAAAAGAGGAAGGACAGGGAGGTTAGTCATTATTGAACAGGCCCTACCAGCATTGATGTACGCAGATGATATAGTGCTAATGGCCGACAACAAGGAAGATTTGCAGAGATTGGTGGACATCTGCGGTAATGAGGGAGGTAGGTTACATTTCAGATTCAGTAAGAAAAAATCAGCAGTCATAATTTTTAATGACATTGAAGGTAGTGAGCTTAGAATACAGGAGGTCACGCTAAAGATAACAGATAAATACAGATATCTGGGCGCATGGATAAGCATTACGGCCGAGTACCTAAGGGAACCCGAAATATACGTGACGGCTAAAGGTAACATGAATGCAGCGGAAATGAAAAACAGGGAACTGTGAAATTACAATAGGTATGATGTTGTGAGAGGAATATAGAAAGGGGTCATGGTTCCTGGTGTGACGTTCGGCAATGCGGTCTTGTGCATGAGATCTGAAGTTCAAGCAAGATTAGAAATTAAGGAACGTGGAATAGGTAGGCTTGCCTTAGGAGCTCACGGGAATACACCAAATCAGGGAGTACAAGGTGATATAAGAAGGACATCATTTGAGGGCAGGGAAGCTAGCAGCAAGATAAAGTTTGAGAAGTGATCGAGAGAAATGGGGAAGGAGCGTTGGGCTAAGAAGGTATTCAGCTACTTGTACATGAAGAATATCGATACAGAATGGAGGAAGCCAACCAGAAATTCGACTGGTAAGTACTTAGAATACAGCAGGAGGCCAATCCAAAAAGAATTATTGGTAAAGAAGAAGATGAAGGAGGCTAAGAGCGGTATGTGGAGAATCGGCACGATAAAGAAGTCCGCACTAGAGATCTATCAAACTTTTAAGCAGAAAATTGCCAAGGAAAGGATCTATGATAATACTCGGGGTAGTTGTCTGCTGTTTGAGGCCAGGACGGGAGTATTGCGAACCAAGACATATGGGGCCAAATACGCAGGGGGTAGACACGGCATGCAGTGCGTGTTGAGAGGAAGAATAAACTTCCGAACACTTGATATTGTTCTGTAAAGGGCTTCACCCTATAGTTCAGAATGATGGTGCAGAGTTGTATCAAGCACTGGGGTTTAGGGACAGGGAGTTGAAAATAGACTTTAAGCGGGTAGAACTAACTAGAAGGAGGTTATCTGATTGGTGGCTAAAGTCAAGGCACGAGTGAAAATTAAACCCTTCACTGCAAACTACGAATCCTCAACTTCACTCTTTAAAGAAAAGAATAATTATAGTTTTTGGTTCATTTAGTATTACAGTTTGGTGGCGCTAGCCACCACCCGATCTAAAGGGTACAGCCATATCCACCGATCCATCCATTATCGCCATAGTTGTGACAGTAGTGGCGCCAGAAGGGACCCCTGGTGGAAGGCAAGTTTTGGTGGCGGGTGAGAGTTGAGCGTGCCTCTTCTGCGCCTAGGCTGGATGCTGGGTGGATGCCGGTTGTTGTCCAGCGACTAATTAGGCCTAAGGCTCTGCGCAGCCCCTGTGGCACGTGGCACAACTATGTGAATCGTGGCGTTAAGGTGTTGCGTTCCGCTTCCCTCACTTTTTTTATCTTGCGATGCACGAGTTAGGAAAAGTGATTTTTGTTTTATTTTGACGGGCGTCTCAGCCGCCACCGATGTATTAGCTAGCAGTACTGACCATCGTACCAAGTGGCCGAAAATTTCGAAGCTCCTTTCTATAGGCCGTGCTCTATTGTTTCTTTCGAAATTTTTTTTGTGTATTCATCGGGAGGGACGTCATCCACGGCCGGCTGTCTTCTGCACATCGTCAGCGTCGCTGGCCAGGAATGCGGTCGTAAGGTCGGGCGATGAATATGCCTGGGACCTGAACAACTGCCTGCAGTACGGCGCCCTCGTAAGTGCTGGTCGCAACTAGAAGACGTGTTGCGCTAGCGACGGTTCATCGCGCCGACGGCAACGTTGCTGTTGCGGGGCCGGTACGGAGGTGAAGTCGAGCCGCACAGTGCAGCAGTGTCAACCAGTGGCGGTGTCGTGGTGCAAGGACATTATGGACAGGCGATGTAATTTTTTGTTAAAGCTTGTGTAGCTGATCTCTTTGTTTTCAGGATATGGTTTGATTTAAGGTTGAAGGAATGTGGTGGGTGCTGACACCCCCTGTAAAGTTGTTTGTGCCGTGTAGCGAACGTGCCTCACACAAAAGCCGCCGTTTGAGTTACAACAACCGTGTGGTAGGTGGCGTTGATTACCACTGTCATCTAAGGTCCCTAGATGAAACAAGGTAGCGTCACTCATTGTTCTCGAGCCGTCCTCCTCACTCTCTCGATTACTCCTCTTTTTCTCTGCCATCCAAGGTCTGTGATAGGTGAATTCGTTGCACGTGACGGTATTAGTGGACGGTGGTGATATTTATTATAAAGGAAAAGGTTCAAAACGAGTGCGCATGTGCATATGGTTCCAGTTGGATTCTTGCCGCGACGAAAAACGAGATCGTATCCAAGGCATCAGCTGTAGAAGAGGAGCGTTCCATTTGGTGCGAAGTCGCTCGGCCAAGCATGCTTCGCAGTGGATCTTGAGTACGTTAAGTACTTGCCAATTTTTGAACAATGCCGGGTTGTTGTGCTGTAGGCTGCACCAACAAAACAGAAGATAGTTTCTCGCTCTACAATATACCTCGTGGCATCCGGAATAGTGCACGCCGTGAAGTGTGGCTACAAAACATTTCACGCGAGGACTTCCGTGCAACGCCGTCGACGCGGCTTTGCGAGGTGAGTTGATTTATCGGCTTTTGTTGAAACGCTACACAACGCGCGTCTAACGCGCGTCTAGTACGTGACCTTCGTTACAAATATTTGTGCGTATGCATGTACGGTTTAATACAGCCTAAATGACTGCACTTTCAGGAGCATTTCACGTCAGACCAGTTTGAGCCACTTGCTCTTGAACGCGGCGTAAAGAAGCTCAGACGCGACGCTGTGCCAACGCTTTTTAAGCCCTTTTTAAGCCTTCCCGGCTGCGAAGGCGCACGAAAAGACCTCTGCTTTCAGTTAGTCATTGCGCTGTTTGTATTACTCGTGCTGCATTATCTGAATAATCGCACTGCTCGATATCTTGTAGGAGCATTACACGTTTAGTTTTTAGGTAGACAAACAAACATAGCAACTTGAACATATCTACTGAAAGAGATTGTCGGGCTGTACGCGACCGATATTTGGTTCCTGCGGTAAGCACGGGATGACTACACTGAAAGGCGCAGTGGAGTAAAAATGCATCACAGCTGATCTCGCTTTCACGCGATGCTGCAAGATTGCCAGTTTGCACTGCCAGCATACCATCCCACCCCCCCCTCCCTACCCCCACTTTATTTGTGAGTGGTAACGCCGGCACAGGAACGTTTTGTCTTCACGTTTGAATTAAAGAACATTCTGAATTCGCAAGAAATCGATAGACTGTGAAAAAAATCAACATGTACGGAGAGAGAGAAAATTCAGTTTTAACGGTATTTATGTCATCAATACGTTACAAGGAATCAGTTGCAAGAGCTAATCACTTTGTTCAAAATAACCTGGTGTATTTCTTACGGACTCGCATGCATTAATGAGGGAAAAGTCGCATGCTTTATGCGTTACGCATAATTTTATAATATTACTTTCTGGGGCTGCAGCAAAGGGACTCATTAAAGATGTACGCACGTATGAAGCACACCGCATGATCAGTTGCGTTAATGTTGTCATGTGTAAGTGACGACAGGGGTTAGCGACCGCATCGAAGCTTTGTGGGCCGCTGAGACCACTGCGGTCCTTGGGGCACCTGGCCCTCCGTGTTGGTTGTTTTTTGCATTGCCCGTTGGGGCCATCGAGTAATTGAGTGCCTCGGACGTCCCCTAATCGAAAACTGATTGTCTTAAGCTGAAGCCACCATTGCTGAAATGGCGCATTACGGATTCGGAGTTTCGAAATGACAGCCGCTTGGCAGCAAACCGTATTTAAGGGTTGTGCGCTCCTAGCTACTGCAAAGAGTTGAAAATGCAGTCATTTCTCCTCTGTGTCTCTCTTTTTGTTGGTCTGTTTATAGCGCTTCATTTCACCAAGTTAGAATTGCATTTTGGTGCACAAATAAAACACATGTACGCATTGTTGCATGCAATCCACGTGGTAGCAGTTGGAGGGCATGCAACAAAATACAATGCGTTTTGTTTTCCTTTTGTGCATGTTTAAATCTTGCAGCAATATTACGTGCACTGTTGCATGAACTTCAACTGGCCTGCCTTAATTTGCACAGCTGAACATGGTCTCTGGTTTGTGCAATCGATGCGCCCTTTTTGATATTTGTAGCGACAAATGTTACGGCAAACAGTAAAAAGGAATGTGTCCATTGATTTTGATTACGTGTACATGAAAGCATACGCGTAAGACTCGAAGCAATGTTGTGTCTCACGTATTCATCAGGCATCCCATCAGTGTAGCATACACGCTAGTTTTGTGTTCAGATGCCGGAGTTGAGGAACTGTGTGACAATAAACATTGAAACACTAATTCAATGAGTGCAGTGAATTTTCTAGGTTGGCGTATAAGGAGACTTCAAAGTTTGTTAACAAAGCGTTGACTTCTTTGGAGCGGTTTAAGTGAAAGCAGCTGCTAGAATGGTTGAATAAAACGGCATTTCAATTAATTGTACTACCCTTGTCTCGTTTGATTTTATAGTGTCTGCTCATTTATGAACGACATTTTCAGGAAATGACATGAGCATTGACAGCAGCTCAATGGGACATAACTATTGCTACTTTCACGGATCTCATGAGAGTGATACTCAAGGTACGATTGCGGTGACATTCATGGTGTAGACGTGGAAGTAATGCTTGTTATTAACCGAGATGGGTGGCTTCTGTCTTGTAGAAATGTCCCCAGAAGATACGCCCCACCTTTCAATTGAAGCAGAAGTGGTTGGCCAAGGTACTCTGGACATTGTGCAACAGAGTTCTGCGTGGAGTATACCAAGTAAGCAGGTGCATGTTTATTGCATCATGCACGTAACTATGCAACGAGATGCAATACTCTTGCCATAAATTATTTTCGTAAACAACACTCCGACGATACTCTCCGAAATTCGGAAGGATTCCCACGTAATAAAAAAAGAGATTTCCTCCAAGAGAATCTAGCAGCAGACTGTTTTCAGTTCAACAGATCTGTACTATTTTTTAAATACATTTGATATGGTAGCTGAAATGACTTGGACGTTTCACGTAGAATAACCCAGATGTCAATGTTCTTTATTTAAGTATACATCCTTTACTTGCAGGTACAGCCTCACATGCAGCTCTGTTGGGCAGAATAAACGCTCTGGGACGACAGCTGACTATTGCGAAGGCTAAGGCGAGGGTGAAAGAGCGGGAGCACAAGAAACTTATGCTTCACCTGTCTTCGTACATAAATGAAGACCAGTTCACCAGCTTGCATCGTTCACCAAGAGGCACAGTGTGGTCCAAGGAAACATTGACCAAAGCACTGAATTTTCGCGCATCCTGCGGCTCGAGGGGCTATGATATCATCAAGGAGCTCGGCCAGCCGTTGCCTTCACAGCGTACACTTCAACGTCACATCGAGCACTGCAAGTTTCGTCCAGGGCTGCCGGTGGACATTATGGACTCTCTCGCTGTCAAGGTAATCGTAACGAATTTGTCCATTTTGCAACAATATGGAAGTTCCGATATTTTAAATTTTTGTTTGTATTTTCTGTACTTATGCTGACATGCCTCATAATACAATCACAATGTTCCCGAAAATTGGTTAGCACTTCATGGTTGCCTGAATGAAAATTAGATAGCATAGAGTTGTCATTTTAGCTGCAACCCATCTAATAACAACCTAGGCCTTGCAGGACACTACAATACAATCTAAGCCATCAAACATCCATTTGATAGTTGCCTGATCCTGACAGGATGCAAGAAAGTTTTGTGATAGGAAGCTTATAGTTTATAGTGTAAGGTAGCGCGAGATATTGGCCAGATAAAGTGTGTTGTTATATAAAATAACGAAAATGTTCATTGCACGTTCTGGTTGTGACAAGCGTATCGAATCGGTGCGCTGCGCCAAAACCACGAATCATCACTTATTGACTGAACATGCATATTTCTGACGACGCTTTTGCGCATTGCAAGCTCTCAGTGGTATCTTTCGACGTCTCATGTGTTTGTGTCATGATAAAGTTATTTCATTACATTGGTCGACCTAATTCAAATGGATGCTTGGTTGGGAAGTGCTTCTATGGAGGTGACCTTAACGGAATGATTACCTTTGACTGTGGGGCTGTTTACGTTATGGCACCTTATTGCAGCCTACTTGCGTGACGTAATGTACTTAAACACTAACACTTCTTTTATTTCCTGCCTAACCTTTCATGTTAGTTATTCGTATCTTCCAATCATGCGCAGGTCAACTGCATGACAGAGTACGAGCGCCATGCGTGCCTCATGATGGATGAGATGCAGATCACCCCAGGCCTCATATATGATCCTTCGGCTGACGCAGTACTG
The DNA here is from genome assembly GCA_013436015.1 of Rhipicephalus annulatus. NCBI lineage: Eukaryota > Metazoa > Arthropoda > Arachnida > Ixodida > Ixodidae > Rhipicephalus > Rhipicephalus annulatus. The sequence continues at coordinate 19,869 of WOVY01006620.1, forward strand.
GGCAGACCTACGATTCCCTTGGCAGATGGCAGCCTCCCTGCAGACACCTTGGCTACCCATGGCCTCGTATTTATTCTGGGTGGTGTTACTACCAGGTGGAAGCAGGTCATTGGGTACCATTTGACTGGAAATTGTTTTCATGCACTCTCTGTCAAGCAAGAACTCTTGAAAATGATAAGAGCATGTGAAGGCATTGGCCTTAAAATAGATGCTGTTGTTTCAGATATGGGTGGTGGCAATCAGGCTCTATGGAGGTTATTTCTTGTCAGAGTCGGCAAGCACAGTCGGCCAAACTGCAGTGCTACACACCCCTGCGATTCGAATTGGAAGCTATGGTTTATAGCAGATGCCCCTCACCTGTTGAAAAATCTGCGCAATCACCTCACCAGGGGCCAAACTTTGCATCTTCCTGATGACATTGTTGTAAAAGCTGGTCTCTCCACAAATGCGGTTCTGAATGAACCAATAAAAAAACTCTTTGAAATTGACAGTAAAGGAGACTTCAAATTGGCTCCGCACCTAAAACAAACTTGTGTTGACCCTGGTCAATAGAAAAAATGAAGGCATGTGGATACTGGGGCTGCACTGCGCATCCTTGTTGAGAAGGGCATGCTAGAGAAGTCCGTGCTTGCCACTGCTTGGTTTATTGAAACTGTGGCCAAGTGGTTCCACATCATGACATCACGAACAACCAAACTTGCCTTGAGTAAAGTTATTGAGACAGAGAGGCAGGCAAGTATTGGCTTTCTCAAGAATTTTGTTGTACTTTTTGAAGGGCTCTCTATCGGCACCGTCAAAAATGCGCCATGGAAGCCTGTGCATACAGGGGCTATTCTCAGTACGCTCTCTGTACTTGAGCTGCAGGAGTATTTCCTATTATTTGGCAAATTCCGCTTTCTGTTCCTTAGCAGATTTTGTCAAGATGCGCTGGAAAATTTCTTCTCTAATCTTAGAGCTAAGCATCCGATTCCCAGGTTATATGAATTTAAGTGCGCGTTGCGTTCCGCAACGCTAGCACAGTTTCTACACGCTAGTGCTGATGGCAGGTACACTAAGGACGGTGGATTTTACTTGCTGGTTTGAGCTCAGACAATGAAGACAGCACCACACAAACAGTTTTAATTCCTGCTGACATTCATGACATGAATATGTTGGAGCACGAGTAATTTTTTTACTTCGCAGGGTATGTTGTTCACAGTGCTAAGAAGTTAGTAAAAGACTGTGATGCTTGTGTAAGTGCCATGACAGGGAACAAAGACGTTCCGCGACTCACACAGCTGAAATCGTACAAAGAAAAGTGAGCGTTGTGTGTAGCTTCTGAAGCAGTTGTAGAAGTTCTAAAGGTAGCGGAGTCTCACTTTCAAAAATATAAAGAGCAGCATATCCATAATCATGTTCCTGTATAAGCCACCAAAATTGCTGTTAAAAGAGCGATATTGTGTAACACCTTGTTTCCACCCTGTCATAATGTATTGGAGGCTATTATTTCCGTGTTCTTCTCCGTAAGGATGCACATACAAGTAAGGAAAGAGACATTGGCTCTAAGCATGCAAATCGACAATAAATGTAGAAGTAAAGTGTAGGAATGAGAGCTGCAGTGGCCAACCTTCTTTAAAAAATAGCAGTGTAGAAAGCGCCCTTGCAGTCAATGCGGCGTGCGTGCCAGGAGAGCTCCTTGGAGAACGCATTTTTATTCTTTCTAGCTGCCTGCGCACCTTCAATAGCCTTGTCAAAATCTTTCCATCTAGCACGTCGTGTGTGCTTGAGAAACTGAAGTACCAAGAGCCATACTGTCCGAGTTTCTTAATGCTGCCATTGTCAACTTGTTGACAACATCCTGACTAGATTTACATTCCTTAAAAAATTTTGTACTGCCTAGGTTCACAGCACTATCCCACGTGTACCATGCCATTCAAGTAAAGTAAGCGCAAGTATAAGGACCAAAGCACAACCTGTTTTGGTATGTGATTCCTGTATTTTTCATCGTTTTAGAACATGCTTCCGGCATGGGACAACTCTTAAGGTATCCTTCTGTAGATTACAATATAACATGACAGCGAGTCACATAGATGAGCGCGATAGAAATAACCTGTACGTTTCCATCTTCTGCCATGGATGCGGTCATGTACAATGCGAAAATTTTTCGTGCAATGTTTTCATGTACTCATTGCATCCTCTTCAAAACACACATATACACACAATGCCCAATTTACCTTACTATAAGCTCGCACGACAAATGAACGAGAGGCACCTTAGGAACATGTCTTTATACAAGGTAGTGGTTCATTTCATTTGCACCATGAAGGCATTACCATCACTTGTGCAAATTGTAAGTGCAAAGTGTCCATTGAATACTTGTTCAAACAGTCTAGTTACTCCTCCAAGCAATGATGAACATGCCTGTCTCTTATCTGTTATGTAACGTACGACCAAGGTTTTGCGGTAATGTGTGGATATATAAACTGTACTGCTACGTTTGCGCCACAGGGCACTTGTATAGCTAGTGGAAACGGTAGCTAACTGTTACAATGCAACTTCCCGTCACTTTAGAAATATCAGTTTTCTTCCAAACGTCACTTCACCATACTGTCCTCTAGGCATACGTACAACGTGGCAACAACTTATCTGCAGTTTACATACACCGTTGAAGTGTTTCTGCCATGCAGACATTCGTGTATAAGTTTGTGGAAACTGTTACTCCAGTGTTTTACTAGACATCTCAAATCACACAGGTCATTTTTGCAAGTATTATTGAATACGCCTTTCACTAGTACGTCATGTGACATCACAAACTGTATTATAACACGTCTGGGGATGTAGTGTGCATTGTTTAACTTTCATGATCCCATGCTGACATTTGTATGGAAGTCTGCGGAAATTGTTAGTGCAATGCTCTATTGTGTCATCACCTGTATATTTGAAAACACATATTATTGATCCGAAAGTTAGTCAGTGAATCTTGCTGTAATACACCTCGTGTATATGACAACAAGCTGCAGTCGAAATTGGTTTGCATGTTCACCTTTGTTCATGCCATTAAGGCATTCGTGTCTGTGCAAATTGTCAGTACAGTGTGTTGCTAGGCCATTCATTGTATGTTTCAAAGCCGCATGTTCATGTTGAAAAAAATGTAACGGTGAGTCTTCCTCTGGTACCTGTTGTTCAGGCAATGGTCAACCAATGTTCTGCATTGAATGTCACATGCTGCAATTTTCTTCATAGTTTTATTGTTTACTGACAAATGAAGTGTCTTGGTGTGGTTTGCACGTCCTTGCAACAGCCCAGGACATGCTTGTTTATTCATAGATGCCTGCTATGAAAATGTTGCCAGAGATTGTAACGAAGTAACAAGAATAAATATTTGTAGTCAACATTGTGCCTCCTTGTTCCTTTTAACATTCCAGTGTCCTGATTTACATAGGATGTTGAAATAGTGCCGTTGTACGTAGCTCAGTGCATCTATTGATGCATCAGTGCCCTATTTTTGTCCTTTGCAGAACGAACGCCCCTTTCAGCGTTCTTGTGTTGACGCTGCTTGCGTCCCCTCAATTGAGCGTGCACATCCACGTTTAATAATTTCCTAACCGCTCATTCTATATTTGTGTATGTGTATTAGTTATCACCCCTACCAGTTACATGTGTCGCCTAAGGTTCCTATTTAAACAACATTGTTTCATCTGGGCGCCTTAGCCCTACCCATCTGCAGTTTTTTTTCACAATTTCCACCAGAATAGCAGCATTCAACATTTCGTCTGTCATCTCTAGCTGTCTGTTAAAATACAGTAACATTTTTTAATTTATTGTTCTTCGGGGGCTGCTCAACTACTTGTCAAGCTTTTGGTTTGCTTTGAAATCAGCCCCACATGTTACCACAGCTACATTGTACTTTGAATATCACGGGAAAGAGCTGAACACTGCACAGCTGCTTAATGTATTAACCAAAAAAGTGGACATATACCTTTGTGGAAAAAGGTTTAGCTATGGGGCTGTCTCTAAGATTATATTCACTAAATGGTAATAAGTGCTCAAGAAATTACACTAGAATGCTAAATATTATTGTTCCACTGCGGGCAGGGCAGCAAGGTCTAAAGTCCCTAGTTAACACAAGGAACCTTGGCAAGATCCTTTCATCGCTTTCTAAGGGGTGGCATAGGGTGGGGGTGCATGCTGGAGGTGAGGTGAGGGCGAAGTGCTGGTCGGTGCTTCTGACTGAAATTACAGCCCGTACTGGCTCGGGTGCACTCTGTAAAGTATTCGGGTGTGCGGGAATGTAGCCACTCCAGCCACTCTGCCAAACGAGTTAACAATGACGGTTACAAACGGCACAATCCCGTACACAACAGAAAAGCGCTAGTGGTGTGCCAGCATTTGGTTAACATGCGGGAAGACCCGTGCTACAGCGAGTTTGCTGGAAAAGCCGCGCTCACTGTCACGCTTTTCTAATGCCCATCGTTCAGTATCCCAGCACATTTCTGCTACTTGCCGCTGATGGTGTGGCGACGACATCGTCGCAATGTTCATCACTTCGGGACAGTGAATGCGGCGATGAGTCACAAAGGGTACAACGTGCGTGTCTGTTGGCGTCACTCACAAACGTCTCTGTACGTGCACGCTGTAGTGCCGGGACACCCCACTCGTAGAACCCTAACTTGTTAAGTTGCGTGCACCCGCATTGCGGTGCCACAGTCTCTAATATAACCCAGCTAATATAACATGCACCACGATTACCTGGCATCCTGATTGCGAAAGTGGACGTATTTTTTCAGAAAAAGCTGTAATCGCAGTGCTGCTAGTCAAGCGTTCGTTCCAGACTGGCCGCGGTTTTTCCCTGTGTGATCACAAGCGTCTATGATCACTCGTCACAACGTCACAACAAAGTGCTGCCCTGTGGTAAGTCAGGGTCACAGGATCCAGCAAAAAGAACATTAACTGTGCCACATCACATGCACGAGCAAAACACATTCGGAGAACTGGACGAACTACGACGTACGATGCGAGACGCCATGGCTAATGGTGTGAAATATAGAACTTGCTTAACGTTGCCAGTTGGGTAACACACATCTCGCTTCTTCTTATGATGTACCGCTTATTTTCAACTAAGTAACCTTTTATCCTAGGTCTTATTTACTTTTCATTTGGTATATTTGTTTCTATCCGCCGTAGTAACTGAACACAAACGTTCGCTTTTTTAAGCACGCTTTGACCTCTCTTGGGGCGCTTCAGGCAAATAAGCGAGGATGAAAAGGGAGAGCGTCGCTACCTTGAAAACTTGTTTCATCTAGGGACCTTACTGTCATCATATAACGGTTGTGACAGTGGTAGCGCCAGCAGTGTACCCTGGTGGAAGGCAAGCCTTGATGGTGGGTGAGAACAAGGAGGATTAAAAAAAATTGCGGGACTGGAAGCTTCTGCAATGCCTTGCCAGCAGAAGTGAAGCCACCTTTTTGCCACTGCCAAGATGGCGGAAACATGCTCTTTTCTGATTGTGCCCACCTAAAGATCAAGTGGCTTTGATACGTTATGTAAATGCTACGTTAGTTCTATATTAAAGGATAGTTGTTTCCGACAAAATAACACACAGAAACAAGTATGGATGACTGAATCTTCAATGAACTTTGCCTCCAATAAGAGGCTCACTATGAAAAACTAGTAACTTTAAGACGCACTTGGAGCACTATGTGGCACAAAAATGTTCCCACATTAAACTCGTTGGGCGTGCGAGGGAAACGCTTTATTTTTGATTGCTGAACGGTGATACTTTATCATGCCCCTAGTAAGATGGCCGCCACAACCACCATCTTGTCAGGGGAACGGCTTCGCTGTTGCGCAATCATTTCCACACCACCAATTTTTTTAATCCTCCTTGGGTGAAAATTGAGCGAGCCTCTTGTTCGCGTGGTGGTTGCCGTGAACGGTTTTCTCTAGCGTGGGTCCTCCGTGCGTGGCACCGTGGGCTGCGACGCCGGGGGCCCGCGTGGTAAGTCAAGCGTTGGCGACGCCGCCATGGGTGTGTTAATGTGTTTGTCGTGTTATTGTGTAACGATGTCCTAGCGTATCACTTACGATTTATGCATCATTCGGCGGACGTACGATATCGTCGTTATAAATTAGTTAAATAAATGTGTACTGCTCTCGGTTTGTACCTACCGTGTCTTCGGTGTCCGTCGACTTCAAGAGCGTGGCGTGGCCCGAGCGTGCCAATTCGAGACACCACAACGTGACCAGGTGCACGTGCGCGCTGGTGTTCGTTTCGTCGCGTCACGCCGGCGATGCCACGCCAGGCGCCATTCTGCCTGCCATACACTACCAGGCGCGCGCTGCGCTCCGTCACATTGAAGCATGCACGTTAGAGCGCGCCCGGCATCCCTCCAAGAGAGGCACCAAGAGAGGCAAACGCTGGGCTGTCTGGTGCAGTGCTCTAGTACATTCCACTGACCTATAGTAGAGATCAGTGGTACACTTTAGTCTGGGTAACGTCATCGGCGCGAAATGCAGCATGTCGCATCTCGCGCTGGTTACCGCTGGGTTGTGCCGACGGACGCTGGTCGCGCCGGTCATGCCTGGCGTCAATATATCGAGTGTTCGTGTTTTAGTAGAATAGCGTTGCTGCGGCCAGCGTGCGCACGTCAACGTTACATCGGAGTATAATTGGCCCTACATGATGCACTCGGGACAGTTTCGCTAGCTCCATATATACTAAATTTGGTGTTAGTGACCTGAATAGATGACGACGGTATATGACTGGTGCAAACATGATAATCATGTCACGCGTGCCATGTAAGAAATGACAACGTACCACACTCATGACCCACTCGCGGTCGTTTCGCTAGCTCCACATATACCAAATTTGGTATCACTTGACGTGAATAGACGATGAACGTAAATGACACGTCCAAACATGATAATCATGATGAGCGTGTCAGGTGAAGCATCACTACATGATATGCTCATAGCGTGCTAGCGGCCGTTTCACTAGTTTCACATATACCAAATTTAGTTTCACGTGACATAATTGGATTACGAAGGTAAATGAGACATCCAAACATAATAAAGACAGGGAAGTCATGCACGGCCTAATTTACCACCGCCTCGTAATGTAGCGCTAATTTTAAAGTGACGTATCAACCTTTCTCATTCGAGCTTTGCATACCATTGATTCTCACGGTACGTGGGATCTGCCAACTTTTTTAGTACCTTTTACTAGTATGTTTGCAAGTATAAAACGACGTTCAATGACGTGCAAACAACGTTTGCAAATTGAAAACGACGTGATTGTACAGTTAAAAAATGCATCAAGGTGCTTTTGAAAATCATATGGCCGTGAAGCAGTCAATTATTGTGGTCGTTCGTGATTCATATGATTAACTCTGCCATCGTTTCTTTAGCATTGCCTGTTCTTTGATCGTGTGACAAGATATTCGTGATGAACTAGACGTGAACTACGAAGTGACTAATCTGTGACAAAGGCGTGGCTTTGATGAGTAAATGCTGCTCTTTTCCGAAGTCCAGCTGTTTTAGTGTATATATATCGGGGCAAAAATATTACAGTCAACGCTTTGTGTGGTGGTCACATATCTCATTAAAACAAGCCTTTGTATTTTGTTTTCAAATGTCTTTGCAACATTGTACTGTTTCCTACACAGGATTGCGCCATAGAATTGTGACCTGAGGTCACTGAACTGCATAAACCATCTTACGAGTTTTATTTGCAACCACTGCATTAACATCACAGCTAAACAGTAAAGAAAGAAACGGTATCACTTACTCGGTGAATTGAAGTGAAGGAGCTGATAAGTAAGCATCTGCTAAGCTACTCGGCTGCTGACCCAGCTGTCGCGGGATAAAATCCCGTCCACGGTGCTGGTATTTGCGATAGAGGTGAAAATATTTGAAGCCTGCGTGATTACTTTTATGGTGAACATTAGATAACCCCGCGTAATCGAAATTGCCGGAGCCCTCTACTTCGGTATCTCTCATAATCATATCGTAGTTTTAAGACATCAAAACCCACCAGTTTTTAATATTGTATATAGTTATCGGTACAGCACTCATGAAAACGTCAACACAGCGAATAAATAAACACACATTTTGTGATGTACGAAAAGATACTGGCCTACAAGCTTTGCCTGTATAGACTCTGAGAAATACATCTTACATTCAAAAATTGCATATACTCATGGATTCTTGTACTTTATAACGTTAGGGCTAACTTGCACTCACTCCGATTGCTGCACATGTTAGGTCATGCAATAATGTACTGGAACCTCCTTGTGAATATTTTATTGTTCTAATCGAAGTTCTAATGTTCCAACAAGACAGAACGTTATACAAAGATGAGAGAATAGACCACCTCAGGAGCACCTACCAAGAACGCAGTTTTTTTTACACAAGTATTGCAAATAGAGAGAGAGAGAGAGAGATGAAGATGCAAGGAAAGGCAGGGAGGTTAACCAGACGCAAATCCGGTTTGCTACCCTGCACTGGGGAGGGGATAAAGGGGAGAAAAGAGGTTGCAGAAAGACGAGAAGGTACACACAATCACGAGCACACTCGGGGAGAACACACAGTTTACAGGCGGTCGCTCAGGTTTGTTGACTTAAGGTAAAGTAGCAGTGCTTTAGTTGCTTTCTGCGCAACTGAGGCAGATGCCCAAGGTCCTAGTATCTTCTGCACACCAAATGGTTCGGGGTCAAGTCGATTCAAAACCATCCGTAGCTGGCATCGCTGTGTGTCGTAGCAAGCGCAGCTGCACAGGACGTGTTCGATGGTCTCTTCATCTCCGCAGTAGTCACATGTAGGAGTGTCTGCCATACCAATGCGAAAGGAGTACGCCTTTGTGAATGCAACACCCAACCAAAGGCGGCATAACAGTGTCGCATCGGAGCGGGAAAGTTGTGATGGTAGCTTTAGCTTGAGCGAAGGATCCAGTTCATAAAATTGACACCTTTGGAAGCTGGTAGACGACCAGAACGTGCGTGTGAGATCTCGAGCCAGCAGGTAAAGTTGTCTTGCTGCATCATTCCTTGATAGAGGAATCGGGACTACACGGGTTTCTTCATGGGCTGAGCGGGCTGCATCATCGGGTAATTGATTTCCGGTAATACCGATATGTCCCGGCAGCCATTGATATATAATATCATGCCCTCGTGCTAGAGCTTCATGATGGCAATGTCTTATTTTTTGTACCAGTTGGTCATGGCTCCTCCTACGCGAGGCAGACTGCAAACTCTGAAGCGCTGCCTTCGAATCACAGAATATGACCCATTTTCCTGGACGTTCTTCAACGAGATATTGTAAAGAGTATTGCAAATAAGTTTTGCGGAAACCAGCAAGGTGGCATAAGGGTTAAGAATAGGCTGCAATACTTATGTTCATGTGCTTCGAGTTGTCAATGAATTCGTCCTCGCCCTGTGAATTGCTAGCTTCGTGGTTAGCTCATTTCATTCTGGTTCCGGCTGCCATGCTGAATGAATCGCATGGTCATGGGCTCTAACAATCTTAGCCTCGGAAACAGCAATAGTGACAAGAAATTTTGAAGATACTTTTTATTGACTTCGTCCTCATGCCTGCATGATCACGGTCACCATCATCCGCTTGACTCTTTGTCCTCGTCGCCACTGTATGTCATCATCATCGTGATGGTGTGGTGCAGACTCAGCCTGTACGTTTTTCAAAGTCTTACTTTGAATAAACGCCATCCTGACCAAAACTTCATAATAAGTAGAGGTGCTTGGTACAATATCAGTTTATAAGATGCTAAGCACCTCTCTGGCTCACGTGTGTAATGCCGTACGAACGTGCGTCCGTATGAATGTTTTGCTACGCATTCCCCTTGCCACAGGTGCTCCCCTCGGTGTTCCCCTCGCCACAGAGGGGAATGCGTAATGGAACATTCATACGGACGCACGTACGTATGGCGTTACACACGTGAGCCAGAGAGCTGCTTCGCATCTTATAAACTGCTATTGTACCAAGCACCTCTACCAAGTATGAAGTTTCGGTTAGGACGGCGTTTATTTGAAGACCTCGCAAATCGTATGGGCAGAGTCTGCACCAGACCATCACGATGATTGTAACACACAGTGGCGACGAGGACAACGAGACAAGCGGATGATCGTAACTATGATCATGCAGGCATGAGGACGAAGTTACTAAAAAATGTCCACAAAAGCGGCGCCAAGTAGGTCACACCGGCCTTGCGCCTTGACGTCACGCTCTCCTCCTCACACGCTTCTATTAAAGGTGCACGCTCACTTAAATCTCCCTCACCCGCCGCGCACTTGTCGCAGAACCCGCAGCGGCCAGTACCTACACCCGCTCGCAACAAACTCTCGCTTCACCCTATACACCGCCCACAACGCTCGACTGCACGTTGAGTTAAAACGCTATTCTGGCTCGTTTATCTGCGATGAAACTTACACTAAACCCGACCCGCCTCCCGTGTTTTTGCGTTTCAAAACTCGTTTCAGCCGGATCAACGGCATGCACACCGCTGTTGATTCGCATGCCATCGGGGTTCCCTTTGGGTAGATAATCTGCAGTTTTTTTCAGGGGCGAAGCTCCTTATAACGGCACCCGTTCGTCCCTCGTAGCCGTTGTAGTATGTAACAAGTATAACATTTTGACCTCCAAGGTGGAGCCGGTGAGAGATTTCCTCTGTGCGTTGTTGAACAATAAAAAATAGTGCTCATTGTACATGCCAATGGCTGCTGAAGGGGAATGAGAGACAGCAGCCTTCGGCTTTTAGTGAACGCGCACGCTGCGATCCCCATTAGCAGCTATTGGCATGTACATTGAGCACTATCTGACAAGAAAGTGTTGCTACGTTATACTCGCTGGTCGTAACCTCCTTGGTTTTAGAAAGGTTTAGCGAGTGTTGGGCCGCAGTGCCATGAACACAGTGAACTAGTATATACCATGAACTCGAGGTGGTTAAAGGTGGGAAGTAGACCCGAAGCGCAAGCTGTTAGAAAGTGTGCGCGTGCCACCTCTCGTTTAGTCCTTGGCATGTCCGCTGGATGGCGGTGCTTCTATATGGGGAATATATGATGTAAAGATGCGAGATGGCGGTACTTTGAGTGTTGAATAGATGGACGAACAGACACACAGACAGATGCATGGATGGACGCATGAACGAATGCGCGCACGTACGGGCGGATGGACGCATGGACGGTTACGCAGACGGACGCATGGACGGACGAAGCAAGAACGAATGCACGAACGAATGCTTCGCCCCACTCTTCATCATTCCCTCGGTGGATATGCTGCCATTTTTGCCATTAGTGCCATAAGGACGACTTGTTAACAAAAACTTGTTTTTGGACAGTGATGTACGTGCTAGGCCATGCAAGGTCACAAACTTCAGGGATGCACTGGCGCCTACGCGCCTGCTGTTAGATGTTGTAAGCCTCGGTGCGTACCAGGTTAATTACTTGTTGGCAGTGATATTCAGTGATGCGGCTCGCAATAAACGTCTACTCTCCTTGAAGGAGCTCCAGGTGAAGGGGCAGCGCTGCGTCGTCGTCGACCCACAGGACCAGAGGGTGGGCCTTCGAATACACTAGCTGCGGCATGGGCTGAGTGTCTAAGAAGTGCGGATCGCACTTGCCGCTTTTGGCGAGGTGGTGGAGGAGAGCCGTGAGCGGTGGTGTGTGATGGGCATGTTCGTTAAATGTTAACCACAAAGACAGCCCTCTTAAAGCTGGAAAATGGCGTCAAGGCCGAAGACCTTTCGCATGAGATCAGAATCGATGGAGAACTGACCTTGCTGGGTGTACCTGGTAGACCGATGCAATGCTTGCGCGGCCAAGGCATGGGCACGTCCACCGACAGTGCGAAATCCCCCGTTGCTAGCTCTCGCTGCAAACGCTTTCGACACATCGAAGCCGACTGTGCCAAACAGACCTTGGGGCCAGCGATGAACGAGGCGTTTGCTGAGCAGATCATGGACGTTGCTGAGGCAGAGGACGCCGCCAAAGGGATTAAAAGCCCAGTGGTACCGGTGGCTACTACAGGGGTGGCGCCAGCAGACACAAAAGGTTCCGGAGGGTCTTCAGCAATTCAAAACTCCGGCCAGCGCCCCGTCAGCAGCCGAGCATGAGCGGCTTGATATCAAAGTGGCTTCTTGGGGGGCAGCCGACACCGCGGGAGGCCAGGGACGGACGGCGGTGGACAGCGAGGACAAGATGTGCTTCACCAGCGTCACGCTAAAGCATTCGCATGAAGACTCGGGAGAACTGGGCAAAGCATCATCCACCAATAGCCAGAAGCCACCCGTAAAGACGTCGCAAGGTTGGTGGCTTAGTCTCAACCCTAAGCCAAAATGTCTCTACCGATAGGAGACCTGCAGAAAAGCAGAAGAAAAAATGATCGCAGTTTCTCGAGTAGGAACACTGGTTAGCATGTGGAGCATACATGTTGAACTGCGATAAATGTGGTTTGTAATTTGCGACATGCGTGTGTGTTATGAGTGAACACGAGTGAACACGCTTGCACGTATGCTGCGAACGACGATGTTTATTAGTGAGATGCTTTGGGTATTTTGAGCAAGATGGCTTTATGGTCCACGTCCGATGTAGCTGGTGAAAATGTATGGTAACGAATCCGCAAACACACTTACTGACGTCCCTTCCAATAGCGTCAGCCAATGTGTTGGTAAAACCGCAACGTTTACGTTCCGCATCGCGAGCTCTTCTCAGCGCGGCCTTGTCCACGGACGAAGTGTCTTTGGAATTACTTGCGGTTTCACCAACACATTGGCTAATGCTATTGCAAGGGATGTCAGTAAGTGTGTTTGCGGATTCATTAGCATACATTTTCACTAGCGACATCGGACGTGGAGCGACCACACAAACCAACCGACGAAGGGCAGCGTGCCCAGACATTTGGTTATTTATAGCAAGCGCCGGCCCCGGCCTGCGCATGCGCGCGTTAGCATACAGCTGGTGCAAGTAAAACTAAAGGTCACGCGGCGCACGGAGGGGAGAAGCGAACGAAGCGCACGCTGTGTTGAGAGGAGGAAGGGATGCACAGATGGCTGGCGGAGGAGGAGGGGAGACTGCGGACGGCGACGGTGCATGACTAGCCGCTAGTATAACATGCTCCGCATGTAAAACAGTGCCGAGAAGGAGGATGGTCCTGATGGCGGCTGGTCGAAGGCTGGTAGTGAAAGGTTGTAAAAGGTGTTCGTGAAAGCACCATGCTTCGACCCTAATTCTTTTAGCAAATGAGTCACCATGGCACTGACTTCGTTTTTCAGCCTAGTTACGCTCAACGTCCGAGGAGTGGTGTCGAGGCATAGGGAAAGTCAGTTCATGCGGCTGCTCACAAACTAAGATACAGACAACCTAGCTGTTAAGGAAACTAAAGTAGACGTATAGGAGGACACGGGGAGCATGTTGTGCCGTCTCACTGACCGATATTAAGCGGTTGTAAGCCATGTGATAGAAACGTCTGCGAGTTGTGTTCTATTTGTGAAAAAATTGCAAGGCATTCTCGTGCAAAGTGCACTTTCGTGTCAGTCAGGTAGAACTGTTTGTTGTCACTTCATTCATTGTCTGGCTGAGTTCAGAGTAATATGCAATACGCACCGAGTGGTGTGGAAGAGTGAGTCCAGTTTTTCTTTTGGGTTTTATACCTCTCTCAGTGAACCCAATGTGACAAGTGGGTTGTTTTGTTCGGGGGCTTCAACTGTGTTTTCGGTATTCGCGATAGATTTAATAATACTGGAATTTGTGACAAAAGCAGCGATGTGCAAGGCAAATTATTAAACAAAAGTGACTTCGATAATGTGTGCGAATGTACAGCAGTGAATCGCGCAGTGATGTACACGCGATTCAAAGGCAATAGCCATGCGCAGTCAGATCGCATGTACCTATCTCTAGATATATTGTCTTTTTGTTTCGTTTCAATATCACTGCTTCGTTGTGTGTCGTACAGACATGAAGAAACAGCGTAAGGCTTTTAACTGGGATTAAGTGAAAATGAACCCGTTCTAAGTCACAGGTGAACCTTTTGTAGAACCAGTACACAAGACGATTGTTGAAATACCTACCTGTAGCAGAGAAACAGAAGTGTTTAAATCAGAAGGTCAAAATGAGATCTCTGGGCAGATCGAGTTCCCTAAAACTCTAATCGCAAATAAAATGAAGAAGTCTGAAGGAAACACTGCAGCAGTGGATAGCCCCCGAAAGTAAGGAGCTTGTAACTTGTAAAGACGAGGTGTGCAGTGTGGAAAAAATTTTGAACCACATGACAAAGGGCGTTATAAAGATGCCTGCATATGCGCTTGAGCAAAAAAAAAACTTCTTTTTGTGGAGGAGACACCCGCTGAAAGAACGCTTCGTCTCGAGAAAAAGCTTATGGATGCCGAAAGCATATCGATTACATTTATTGAAACAGGACCTTCGTTAGCCACAATAAAGCCCTTGGATGAGCTTTCTGTTTTTGGTTACTATCAGTCACTTTTTTGCATTTCGGAAAGTGAGTGTTCGTGATTTTAAAGAAGACTTGCTTCAGCGCATACCGTGGCTTATTGATACACAAAAAAGCTTTTAGACCCAGAAGCGAACACAAAAAATTATTACCAATGCCCTAGTGGGCATCAAGCAAGTGTACTTGCAGTAGCTGCCCAATGGGTGTTTTGAAAAGGCTCTCAAAGGATGCTATTCCAGCTTTTTCTGTGACTGTGCTGCGCCTTCCGTGCATGCCTGACGTTTTTTATTACTTCTTTTTAACTCTTTTTGCTGTAACCCACTCCTCTGCGTAGTGTCGAAAGGTTTTGGAGTTAAGTAGATAAATGACTGCAGTTAGTCATGTGTCAAAGTGTGGCTAGCACCCGGCGATGACACAATAATAAGGCTCTTTCCCTCTTCTTCGGGCGAACAGTGTTCTTTCGCGGTCTCTGAAAGACGTTTGAGGCATCAATCACCCTGACGAATGAATGATTTTTTCCTTTTGAACAGGAAATCGTTATATGCCGGAGTTCACCAAGACATCAGTGGTGTACTTCCATCACGTAAGTCACGTCGAAACTATAGGCACAGTCAGAAATGAAAGACATTCTGTCTATGGGAGTTTTACTCATGACCTCTCAGTTCACAACAACAGATGCCGGGCACGTTGCCAACTGCACCGCTGCCATATACTCTGGAATTAACTTGAACGTAAACATTGGACAGATGTCTGTCTGGTTTGGTATAAAACTGGGAGATGATGTAGAAGACTCCAACCAAAAGTTTTGAAGAAACCCGACGTTTCGAAACCGACTTGGTTCCTTCCTCAGCGGGTTACTGCGGGGACTGTGTAGCAGCGGCGTTTTCAAAGCCCCGCGAATGCTTTGAAGACGCCGTAGCCCCCGCAGTCACCCCTGAGCAAGGAACCAATTCGGTTCCGAAACGTCGGGTTTATTCAAAACTTTTGTTTGAAGTCTAAATCACCTGCCACTCTGGAATTACAGAAGAATAACATAAACTTTATTTGTCGAATCCAGACGATTGGGGTCCGGCGTTTTTTAGTAGGCCTGGGCACCCACCGCGGATGCGGTTCCGAGACCTTGCCTCGAAGCAGCTTTCTCGGCACGCTGGACGGCCCAGAGTTGTGCTGTCAGGTTCGAGCTGAGCAGTGCGGCCTTCGAACGCGAGTGGAGGCTGGCGTTGGAAGAATGAGACGAATCGGCACTGTTCAAACTGTTCATTAGGCCTTGACACTCCCACGGCATGTTACTAAGGGTGGCAACCTCGCCACATGACGTGCATCTGTTTGTGATGTATATGTCTGGATACATGGCGTGCATGAGTCTAGGGTTTCTGCATGAATCTGTCTGTAATTGTCTGAAGTGTACGGCTTGCGTTCTGTTTAGCCTTTAGTGAGGAGATGGGTATATGCGTCTGTGTAACTGGTAATGTGCGGTGATGTCGTGAAACCTGGTCATACGATCCTCCCATACCGAGATGTCTGCAGTTCCCCCGCGGGGGCTCGTCGTCCTCCGGCAATGCTCGGTGATTGAGGCCTCGAGCAACGCGGTGAGCCGCTTCGTTGGGGGTGCTGAGTCTGGTATGAGCCGGCATCCATAACAGGTGCCTTCGGTTATCGAAGTCGACCTCTCCTGGATGTATGGGATGTCGTTCGAGTATGTGAAGCGCCTCTTGCGAGATACGTCCGTTGTCAAAATTGCGGTTCGCTGTTTGCGAATCACTAATCACGTATGTGGCATTGGTCTGTGGGAGGGCCAGTGCTATAGCCGCTTCCTCGGCCACTTCAGCGTGTGCCGTGTTCACAGTGAGACTTGTGATGTATTTGCCACGATGGCCGGTAACTACCGCCACGAAACTCTTTTATTGGTATAACGCGTGGCATCAGTGAAAACCGCTTCAGTGTCGTTGGAGTAGCTTTAAGTAATGCGTTGTGCCCTGGCTTTACGCCGTCCCGTATGGTGTTGGGGGTGCATGTTGCGAGGGAATGGGGGTACGTATACTTGCTCGCGTACTGATCTTGGAATTTCGAGTTGTCTTGAATACAAGAATGCTTTTTTATCCAACACGGTATTCTTAAAGCGCTCCTCGTAAAATTAAGTAATGCATCATGAGCGTTCACATCGACGATTAACTAATCGAACGCCTGCTTTTTATATGCCTTTCCGATTCGGTGCGTTTAGAGTAGAAGTGCAATTTATTACACGGTTTAACACACCCCGAGCTTGCGACTTCACCACAAGCGTCAGCTTTAGTCATACCAATCATCTACAACCAAAAATTGTTCTGTGACGCACGGCTACTTGACTTGCCTGTAACTCTTATACTTGGCGAAAACTTTCTGTGGCAGCACATCCACAGCTACGAGGGGGGGGGGGAGCTTCAGCATAGTTGTTTACTACGCCAATTAGTGCGTTTTTGTGTGTTTTCGATTTAGGACTCACAAGTGCATCCAACAAGTATTTTTTGCACGACCACCATGCAATAAATCTTACATTTATTTGGGAAGAAACGTATAAAATGTTAATTTTTTATGGGAAAGAAAATGACGATTCTTTGAAACACTCATATTTATTCGAGAAAAAAGGAGGTACTGGGTGGTTCGAAAAACGCGAAGCCGAAAAATCGGCAGATTCCACGTAAAGTGGGAAACGATGATATGCAAATCACGAATGAGAAATGTTGATATGTCACTTTAAAATCAATGCAAATGGCGCCGTACATGACTTCCATGTCATCATTACCTTCTTTGGATGTATTGTTTACCCTCGTCATCTCTTCACGTCACGTGATACTAAACTTAGTATATGTGGAGATAGAGAAACAGCTGTGAGCACGCTATGAGCGTGGTATGTTGTCATGTTCTTACATGACACGCGTGTCAGAATTATCATGTTTGCGCCAGTCATATATTTTTTCATCCATTGACGTCACGTAAAACCAAACTTGGTATATGTGGAGCTAGCAAAACGGCCGTAAGCACATCATGAAGGGCCCAATATACGTGCGCGCACGCTGGGCACAGCGACGCTGCGTAAGCAAAACACGAGCACTCTATAGTCTGACGCCAGGTGCGACCAGCGTCCGTCGGCTCGGCCTGACAGCAACTGGCACGAAATTCGACATGCTGCATTTCGCGCCGATGCGTTACCCAGAAACAATGCGTCTTCCTCTTTTCGTGATCGAGGAACGCTGGACACGCTGAAATGCGAATGCGTCAAAGTAACGCAGCGTGGCGCGCGCCTGTGAGTATATGACAGGACCGGTGCCCGGCGTCGCAACGCCGGCGTGATGCGACAAAATAACGTCAGCGAGCGTGCGCAGCGCGTCACGTCGAAATCGATGGGCGCCTTGACTGTGGCATGTATTTATGTTCTCACTTGACACGCATCTCATGACTATCATGTTTGCACAAGTGGCATACCTTCGTCATTCATTGGCGTCACGTAATACCAAACTTGGCATATGTGAAGCTAGCAAAACGGCCGTGAGCGCATCATCGGTGTGGCATGTAGTCATGTTGTTACATTACACGCATGTCATAATTATTATGTTTGGATGTGTCATTTACTTATGTTGTCCGTTCGCATCGCGTAATACCGAGTTTGGTACATGTGAAGCAAGCGAAACGGCCGTGAGCGCATCATGAGCGTACCATGTAGTCATGTTGTTACAGGACACGCATCTCATGTTTATCATGTTTGCATCACTATTACGCTTCTTCATTCATTCACGTTCCGTTATACCACATTTGATATAAGTGAAGCTAGCGAAACGGTCGCCGGTGCATCATGAGCGCGGCATGTAATCATGTTGTTACATCACACGCATCTCATGATTTTAATGTTCGCATCAATCACATACCTTCGTCATCTATTCAAATACTTTAATGCCAAATTTGGTATATGTGACGCTAGCGAAACGGCCACGAGCACATCATGAGTGAGGCATGTAGTCATGTTGTTGCACGACACGCATATGCTTTTTATGTTAGGGCCTGTCGCATGTGTTTGCCTTGCAATCATGCAATACCATACCAGTTTTTCAACATGCCATGTGAACGAAACCACCGAAAAGCTGCAGGACCGTAAAGTGTAAATGCTGACATTCATCACAAATGTGTCATGATTTTCGCGCTATGACTAGTGAAATATGTCCTTCATACAGTCATGTTATGCCATACCAAGTTTGGTATTGAAACCACTTTCGAAACGGCGAAGAGAGCTAAAAGTCGTAGTAGATAGATCGATACATAGATAGATAGATAGATAGATAGATAGATAGATAGATAGATAGATAGATAGATAGATAGATAGATAGATAGATAGATAGATAGATAGATAGATAGATAGATAGATACACTCAAAGTCGCCGAAGTTCACTAAGAAATGCATACTTGGTCGGCAGCATTGTGTATCTTCCTTTAGAGAGGCAAGAACTTTCTGGAGACGCTCATGTCACTTATTTATAGGACATGAAGCCAACCATGGGAACAGAACTCTTGGCACCGAAAGGTACCCGCAAGTCGCGGGTTCGATTCCCGGCTGCGGCGGCTGCATTTTCTGATGGAGGTGAAACGTTGTAGGCCCGTGTGCTCAGATTTGGGCGCACGTTAAAGAACCCCAGGTGGTCGAAATTTCCGGAGCCCTCCACTACGGCGTCTCTCATAATCATATGGTGGTTTTGGGACGTTAAACCCCACAAATCAATCAATCAATCAATCAATCAATCAATGGCACCGAAAGGTCATGAGTGGGCGTCTGAAGTTCGTAGATCCAAGTAGGTGAAACACAATCTTTACTCGGCTAAGAACGCTGTTTTCGCAAAGTCAACAAGTTAATATACACGAATGTATCGGTTACCCAGGCAAAGCGCAAGAAACGACTCCCGCTGTAGTCACCGACGGCAGCAGTGTTATGGTACGCAATTTTCAGCGTTACCATATCAACAATATTAGGCAGCCGAAACACCGACCACGTATGCAACGCAATTTCGAAAGCAGGTTGATTGGTTTTACGTACAGTTTCCAATTGCAATTTTAAATGTGAAGCAATGTTAGCGAACTTCGGTGACTTTGAGCGTATCTATCTATCTATCTATCTATCTATCTATCTATCTATCTGTCTAGCCGCTTATGACTTCTAGCTTTCCTGGCCGTTTTTGTAATGGTGTCATACCAAACTTGGTATGCCATAACATGACTGTGTGACAAACTTGAGTCATTAGTTATAACATGACATGAAAATCATCACATGTATTTCATGAATGTCATGATTTACATTTCATGGTCTTGTTGCTCTTGCGGTGGTTTCGTTCACATGACATGTTGCAGAACAGGCATAGTATAACATGACTGCATAGTGGTTATAGGTGACAAACCCTAACGTGAAAATAATTACGTGCATGTGACGATTTTCATGTTATGACTAGTAATGACTACACGCAAAGCTCATGGTGCACTCGGGGCCGTTTCGCTATCTTCGCATCTACAAAGTTTGGTATTACGGGACGTGAATGGATGTGGCTGGTGAAAACATGATAATCATAATATGCGTGTCATGTAACAACATAACTACAAGCTACGCTGATGATGCGTTCGCGGCCGTTTCGCTAGCTTCACATATGCCGAATTTGGTATTACGTCACATGTATGGATGATGAAGATATTTGGCTGGTGGAAGCCAAGGAGGATTAAAGAAAAAAATTTTTAATCCTCCTTGGTGGAAACATGATATTCATGAGATGTGTGTCTGGTGACAACATCACTACATGCCACCCTCAAGGTGTTCGTTTTGTCGCGTCACGCTGGTGATGCCACACCAGCCGCCGATCTCCCTGCTATATACTTTTTTTTTTTTTATTGGCGCTAGTATGCCCTACGGCATCAGTTAAATAAAAAGGAGAAGTTTTGTTTCCTGTATGAAGGCCAGGAGTTGTCGATGCAGTGGACCGTGCGTCCAGCGCGTCAAGTCAGGTGGTCGGCCGGGGTGGTGGTGAAGGCCGCGTAGGTGGCGAGTGCGAGCCTGGTGAAGGCCCGGGCAGGTTCCCAATAGGTGATCAAGCGTTGCCTCTGTGGCTGGGGCAACGCAGAATGGGCACGTCGTTGGGGGAGGCTGTGCACCAGATGTCCATGTAGCCCGGATTGCAGGAGTCAAGGCGGCGCCCACACGAATCCTCCTGAGCGCAACCTCCTCTCGGCGAGTTAAGCCGCCGGGAAGGTCGGATCCACGCGGAGGAATGAGAGCACGCGTGGAGCGCCGGAGGGTTCCTTTGTGCACGAGCAAGCTGTCCTTCGGGGACAAACGAAGTAGAGGCAGCGGGTGTTGAACAGTCGCTGGATGGCAAGCGGCATCTGCTTCCACTTGAGCCGGTGCAGACCGGCGGGTCCACAGAACGCGGACAGGACAGGCACATGAGTGAATCAGTCGGTGTATATCGGAGGCTATATCGATGGAGCTGGTCACTTTTCGCAGCTCTCGAACTGCCTGCGTGGAGTCCGTATATACAAGCAATTTATCGTGTGACAAAGAATCCATTTTGGATATCATAACTGTTAACCCGTCCCGTATAGCAGTGAGCTCCGCTAATACGGATGGGAACGGTGCCTCTGTTACGTAAGAGCAGATATGTTGGATTTCAGGTTGCGCGGGGCATACGAGACTGGTGTGCAGAACGCAATTATCGATAGCTGCGTCTACGTATACCGCTAGTGAGTTCTCGGTGGTAGTGACGATGCCTTCCTGCGCCGCTTGTCGGGTGGATTGTCGCAGGCGGGTCAGTGGTCGGTTGTCACTGGCCTGTGCCTTGAGCCATGGTGGAACTTCTGCCACGGGTGCGTCAGGCTGTGGCAGCGTTGAATCATAGTAGTGAGCTAGAGCTGCCGCCGCAGGAACAGCTTGACTCTTTAGGTAGCGAGCGACTCGACGCTGGTGTACAATTTCGTCGATGGTGTTGAGCTGCGCTTCCGCCTGGAGGGTCGTGATAGGTGTCATACGGGGAAGGCATGTAATCGCCCTCATGGAATCTCGGTTGGCGGTTTCGAGCAAGTCCCAGTCTCTCAAAGTCAGTCGTTGAAACTGAGCTTGATAAACGAGCCGAGGTTGTAGGATTGATCGCACCAAGATACGGGCCATTCGAGAACAGGCACCCCCCGTCTTTTGAGAGATGCGACGAATGAGATGGAGGGTATTAGCACTCTTCCGGCGAGCAGAGCGAACCCACGCATTCGCAGAGCCAGATGCGTCCAGTTCGACCCCGAGCACACGTATAGTGGATACAGGGGTGAGGGTATGGCCATTTAGGCTCAAACATATCGGCGTCTGCAGGAGGCGACGACGACCTCGTCTGTTGGTGATAGACATGAATGCAGTCTTCGTGGCAGATAGTGTCAGTCCTATGCGCGCACACCAGTCCGACGCCTTGTCGAGAGCACTCTGGAGTGCCTCCTGCTGGCGTTGAAGGTCTGGATGTAGTGTCCACACAGTCAAATCATCGGCATACAGGAGGAAGAAGGCATCTGGAATGCGTGCTAGTTGCCACGCGAGGGGCAACAGGGCAATATTGAAGAGTATCGGGGCTAGAACCGAGCCCTGCGGTACACCCCGCTTCATTACAAAGTGTCCGGTTCGTTCCTTGCCTACTCTGATGCAGAAGGTACGGTGTGCCAGAAAAGACTCCACAAAGTCGCAGACGCGAGGCGGAAGTTGAAGCCATTGCATTATGTGATTGATCGCAGAGTGGCTGACGTTGTCGTAGGCCTTATGAACGTCCATGGCGAGAAGGGTTCGAATGCTGCTTGATCTTCTTCCCACAAGCACCATGGACGTCAAATGATCTAGGCCATCTTCCGTGCCCAGGTGCGGTCGAAAGCCAATCTGGGCCGGATGGTACCAGGCGTGCTTTTCCAGCCACCAGGAGATGCGCGACGCCAACATGCGTTCAAGAAGCTTGCACAACGTACACGTTAGAGCAATCGGCCGAAGATTAGAGAGGCTGTTCGGGTGCTTTCCCGGCTTAGGTATCGGCACAACTTCGGCATGCTTCCACGATTCAGGCAGCCCTCCGGTCGTCCAGACTGCGTTAAGCGTGTCCAGCAGCCACTGCAGTGCAGGGCCATCCATGTTCTTGAACACTTCATAGGAGATCCCATCTGGTCCTGGTGCCTTGCGTACTTTTGCCTGGTCAATTGCTGCCTGGAGCTCCGCCATCGTGTATGGCGCTTGCATGCCTTCGATGTCCGACGGACTGGGAGTCACGCCAACCTCCGGAGGCAGGTTACACGGACAGTCGAATTGTGGTGGGGCCAGGTTGTAGGCCGGGAAGAAAGCCTTAACTATTTCTGGAGCGAACTGGCTTGGCGTGCATCCAGAAGACAGACACGCACTGGCCGCTGGGTCCGGCGTACGGGTGCCTAGTTCCATACTCCGGAACGTTCGCCATATTGAGGCGGTTGAAGACGATGGACCGAGTGACGCACACCAGTCCATCCACCGTTCGCGGGCGAGACGCTTCTCGCAGCGACGCGCCGCAGCGGTGAGTCTGTTGAGGTTATCACGAAGCTCAGCGGCTGCCGGATCTCGGTTTAAGGCCAGCTCTGCACGACGGCGTGCTGCCCACAGACGCAGAAGATGTAAATTTGGATGTGGTCGGTTCTCCTCTACCCAGCTTGACTGCGTGGCGGCTTGTACAGCTCTGGTTAACACCTGCAATGGATCAGACGATGTATCAGCAATCGAGTCGTTCAGTTCATTGCGGAATAAGTCCCAGTTGGTTGTGTAGCATCGACGTCGGAGGCGGCGCTGGTTATACGCGGCCAAACCAATTTTCAACGGATGGTGATCACTCCCCCAGCAGTCTGGTTCTAGGTCCCACGAAACGTCACACATGCCCAACCACCACGAGAGATCGGGCGCATAAGGTGGAGCACAGGGATGATCCCACCGACGTGTAGAAGTAGCCGGGGCATTCAGAAGGACAAAGTGCGCGTCTGTAAACTGCTATATACTTAAATGCGCGCACCGCACTGCGTCGCTTTGACGAATGCGCGTTTGAGTGCGTCTGGCGTCCCATTATCACGAAGAGAGGAAGGCGCAGTGCTGTCTGGGTAGAGCTGGGTAACGTCATGGGTGCCAAATGCAGCATGTTGCATTTGGCGCCGGTGTCCGCCGGGCCACGCCGACAGACGCTGGTCGCGTTGATCACGCCTGGCGTCCGTTTTGCTAGTGCAGCGTTGCTGCACCCAGCGTGCGTAGTACTCGTCAACGTTAGGTCGCAGTATATTGGACCATTAATGATGTGCTCGCGGCCGTTTCGACATATGCCAAATTTGGTGTTACGTGACGTCAATGGATGACTAAGGTATATGACTAGTGCAAGCGTGAGAAACATGAGACGCGTGCCATGTAATAACAGGACAACATACCGTGCTCATGAGGCTGTCACAGCTGTTTGACTAGCTTCCCATATACCAAATTTGATATCATGCACAAGACGTGAATAGAAGAGAAATGCAAATGACTTGTCCAAATATGATAATCATGACATAGAAGTCATGTACCGCATTTTTTACCTCCACATCATAAGGTTGTAGTGATTTTAAAGTGACATATCAACCTTCCTCATTCGTGCTTCGCATATTATTGGTTCCAACTGTACGTGGGATCTGCCAATCTTTTTCTTTTAAACAGCTGTTGTTGCGGAAAACTGACAGGTCACCAGTGTAACTTCTAAGGTGGCTATAGCGATAACAGTCCCACTATCGCTGAATATATCACTGTTACACAACTTCTAGGTGATTGCATGTGCGGGAAACAAAATATTTCTCGACGAACCGCTGTCTTCGTTTTTCTCTGCTCGATGAATACAGATCACCTAATGAACACACACTGATGCTCGCTCACAAGCTTCGATGTGAACTAGCTCCGGTAAACAACGCCATTATTGTTTACGGGAGCAGGGAAAAGGTGAAATGGCACCACAAAACCAAAAAACTAGAAACCGCAAAAAGCAAAAAACATACTCGGGTGATTATTCCTCATATATAGCGGATAATCTTGAACATAATAATTACATATTTTCTTTTTATATTTTCAATATGTTACGAAGTATACAAAAGTTAGCGTTCATGGACTACATGCGGAAGCGTAGTACAAAAGGACGTGCTTGGGCGTCCGAGCCTTGGCTGAGCTGCCACAGAAAGTTGTCGCCGAAAATATTTCCCGACTTACGCTCGCCCCGTAAAGAATCACGACCGGTCACGAGGGATGGCACAACATGTCGCGGCTAGGCGTTGCGTTGCTTCAGACCGATTTCAGTGTCCATTCAGTGACGTTCAAGTGGCCGTCGCACCGCTTCCTCTGATTCCATTCTCACTGCCAACTACTACATCTGTCACAAGCATATATGACCACAAGGGTTTGTTTATTCGTTATCGTGAACTTTATTCTTGGGAATGTAATTGCAGCACTCAGATTCAACGTAGGGATTTTACGCTAAACGGGGCTTTAGCTGTCAAACACCATAAGGCACTGTGCAAGCTAGCTTTCATATATTATTGTATAGCACATATTCAACTACTTGTGTAACGCGCCGTTTCACACTCTGCCATGCAGATTCTGAGAAGGGATCAAGCCTGTGTTTGTTGTTTTGTCTTTCGATTAAAAGCAGCCTATGGCAGTGTGCGTGCGGCAGGAATACCTTCAATGCGCATGTGCCACCCCCCCCCCTTTGTGTGCGTGCTTGGAGATGCGAAGACCTAGTCGAACTGATGCAAACGTGGTGTTAACCCCCTTTACTGCTTCGCAACGTCTCATGAGCCTATTTATCCGAAGATGGTGAGAACTTCCTTCATGACCGCAGAACCTCGCACACGACACCGGCAGTACACTTCAGAGACGCATGCGTGTTGCACGGGGTCTTTACTGGTCCTTCGCTAAAACACAACTGAGAGTGTCACTTTACACTCATAGCCCCAAGGACGCCACCTCACTAAATTTTCTGCAATTGAAGAGCCTGTTCCCTGCTTCACCGGTCCCTATCGAGCATAGAAATTATCAGAGGACGCTTGAGATTCGCCTTTCATAGTAGAATGCGACAGATTAATGGAGCCCAGTTTGCATAGTCTCCTTAACGGCAAGCCTCACTTCGCTTCACTCTGGACACCTCAACCGTGTTGCATGGAAACAAACGTCTGCGTTTAAAACTGCCCACTTCAAGCTATTCTAGAACGCCTTCAGTAGGTGCTTTTCAGAAGTGCCCACTACGCCTGCGGAAGGGGCCACGCCCCTGTATCAGCTGTAGTAAACATCATAGGGTCGGTTGCTAACAACAGCGATTGATTTTTAAGTGGGGTTTAACGTCCCAAACACACCATATGTTACGATAGACGGCGTAGTGAAAGGCTCCGGAAATTTCGACTACCTGTGGTTTTTTAAGTGACCCAAATCTGAGCGCACGAGCCTACAACACTTCCGCCTCCATTGGAAATGCAGCCACCGTACCCGGGATTAACAACAGTGAATAAATATGTCCAAGGGCTTTTATTGAGCCAGCTTTTAAAAGACCCACTCGTTTCTGAATTCTAAAATTGCTCGCTAGGAGTGATTATACGCTTTTTCCAGGTTTTATAAATGCTTTACAAATGCAGCCCTGCCGTGCTGGTCTCGTGGTTTCGGCACTCGACTGCTAACCCGAAGGTCGTGGGATAAAGTGCCGTCTGAGGAGGCTGTTTTTTTTAGAGACGAACATATTGAGGGCCGTGGGCTTTGATCTACATGCACAATAAAGAATGCCAGATGGCTCAAAGTTGCGAAGTCTTCCACTACAAGATCTCTCATATACATAAGTTGGTCTTGAGACGTTAAAATCTACACAATTATTATAAATAAGCTTTAAAGAGTTACATGCATTGCATACCCTTTCGTTACCTATAATTCACGTACTGCGTTTTTCCCTAAGAAAGCTCATGCAGTGGTACGGCTTTGAGGTAAAACACTTACCGAGCAGATGGCCTGGGTTGATTCCATCAAGAACAAATCTTTCTATCACTTAATTCGTTAGTAACTTTTTCGAATCGTTGGTCACGGACAAGGTCATGATTTTTTTCCTCATAACCAACAACGCCCACACATGGTGTTCTGTGAAGTGAGCTCATCAACGCTATAGTGTTAAACTGGAAACTGCATCATCACAAAAAATCCTCTTAGTGCGCAGTGTTTGGTGTGTAACTTTCTCTTTCGGCACGAATCGAGTAAACAAAGTGAAGTTTATTTGTATGCATATATCCCTGAAGTGTGACAGTGCTTGTTTACCGAAGCAGCAACAAAACTGTGGTTGCTCGGCGCATACTTTTTTTATTGCCGACGCTGCCATTCCGATAGGAGCCCGCGTCACTGCTGATAAGAGGATAATGTCTCCTCTGTTATTTACTGACGTAGCACCCAAGCACATTGAGGCAACACACCAGGCGACCGAGGCGTTCTCAAATTAGAGTACAAAATCTTCACTTCCCGACGCCACGCTTGGTTTATTGTCGAGCGGCATGGACCCCACGAGGGCCCGTAAATTGGTGATATGTCACGCTGCATGCGCGACTCCTTTACAACAATTTCCATAAAAATTGATACCGAGATTTCTAAGCGCGTGGTATGTTTTTTTTTTCTTTTCGTCTTCTTTTGCTGAAGACATTCACTGAGAACTTTCGAGTGCGATTGAAGCGCGCCCACCTTCTCTCACGCATCCCACCCTCTGATGGAGCTGTTCACAGAAATACTAGCTTCGTCTCTTTGTTTTATTTTTTATTGCAGTTCTCGCTGAATACCGAAAGGGGCATGCTTTTCAAAACGTGTGACTGCGCTGGTTAAAATATGCATGCATGACTTAAAAGATTGTCTTCTTCTTCCGTTTTAACTCATTACTCTTCTTCGCTTGTTCTGTCGGAATTTTGTTTTCTTTCTTTTTACTTTATGCGCATTACCTAATTTGTGAACCGCATATATAAAATGCCCTTTCAAGCCGCTCTCTGTAGTAAATTCGCATACTTTGTTGCCACGACAGTTACTCTGCTACACGTTTGCCCTCACTTCCTTCTTCTTTGTCATGGGTTTTTATTAATTTATGTGAACGATGTGTATCTTTCAGTGTGTTTTTTTGTTTATTGGGTTTGCATACCGCCTTCAAGTGTTGTCTCAGTATGCATTTGAAGTAAGAGAAAAAATCATTAAAAAACGCTAGAGTGTGGCTGTAAGTTCACCCAACCACCTTCAATACACGTTCAAAAGGTAAAAGAAGCACACTAAGCAGCATGACTCTATTTCGTGTATCCCTGGATATTGCTTTCGACCACCACTGTTCATCATTCCAAGTAGAGCTTTTTCAGTGGCGTTTCTTTTATAGAAGGTACGTTTACCAAGCCCACAGGGGCTTCACCTGCATTAAAACTATGCGGATCACCGATGTCTGCGATGCCCTGCCAGCGGGGCCTAAACAGCGCTCGTTCCCCAATCGACTTAGTTGGAAAAGAGCCCGTATAAATGTCATCTTTAGGCTAGCCACGCTGTGTGGCCTCGATCCTCAGGTCTTCTTCCTGCGGATCGCCCCGCCGCGGTGGTCTAGTGGCTAAGGTACTCGGCTGCTGACCCGCAGGTCGCGGGTTCGATTCCCGACTGCGGCGGCTGCATTTCCGATGGAGGCGGAAATGTTGTAGGCCCGTGTACTCAGATTTGGGTGCACGTTAAAGAACCCCAGGTGGTCAAAATTTCCGGAGCCCTCCACTACGGCGTCTCTCATAATCAGAAGTGGTTTTGGGACGTTAAACCCCACAAATCAATCAATCAATCTTCCTGCGGATCACTGCTGCAACCTGAATAGCCAATACGAAACCCGAAGGCTGATGTATGCTGCCCCTGCGAATTGGGACTTGCGATAAGCGCATGCGCAGACCGAAGATGCATCGATACTTCTTTACGTTCACTACTAATGCTCCCTTAAATGTATCTATGTGTGGAGTTCCTTTGTTGACCTTTTGTTTAGGCATTCATTTGTATTGCAATGCTTGTGTTTAGTTCTGACGGTTGAGAGCGTATACTGAGAAGGCACCACTATTCGCATAGAAAGTCTCACAATACAGGTTTGTTTTTTTATATAGATTCTCTACAAAATATATCAGCATCGTAGGCATAAGTTTTTTTAGGAGTACAAAAATTACGCGAACATATACGCAACACGTTTCATTTCGATGCCCAAGTGTTTCGTACCCGGAGGCACAAAAAAATATTGATGACGTCAGAAATGATGCCATCGGTGCTTATTTTCTGGCGTCTCGAAAGTGACCTCTCTGAAAGATTGAGCTATTTTTCTGGCATCTCCGCGAAATGCTTTTTTTTATTCAGTCTATTGGCTCCTCGTGTCTTTTTTGCTCACATTTCAGCTTCTCTTGCTTGCGGGCCAAGCAAATATATCTTAATAAGTACTTTAGAGTAAAAGCGTGCAATCAACAGAGGGCGATTTTAGCGTTGCGTAGTTTGCAGCGTTTGGTAAAGGAAGAAAAAACAAATTAGTTCATCTTATACCGAAATACCTGACCTTAGGCAATAGTATTTCGCGGTATCCAAAATACACGTGCAAATCTTCTTCGCGCGTAAAGTCCAGTGATGATCACTGGCAAGGTCCTAGGAACCACTGATCGAGTTCGGGTGCTTCGCCAGGCTTTAGGGCCATGGCACGGAGGTTCTGAAAACAGTTGATTTGTAGACCTGTGCAAAACACATTGTGACAGTCCCATCGGCGTTTGGGGCGTCACAAAATAGGCCCGACGTACCATATGGGTCGCAATAATGTTGGACCTAAAGGGGGATCGCAGATGGGGTAAGCGCGACCCCGACACGAATTATCCACTATAAGCTTCTTCCGGTGGGCCACCAGGGAGGAATTCGTCTCACACTTGTAGGTACCACAAGACCGCGTTGAATCTACTACCTCTGAAGCCTTTTGTTCCTGCTTCTTGTTCCTGTGATGAAAGAAAAGTAAACTTACCCTTCAACAATTTTTAGGGGCGAAGCTCCTTATGGCGTGGCTTGGGCGTCCCTCGTATGTAACCACCAGTGGCACATACCCGAAATAGGTATAACACTTGACCTCCAAGGTGGTGCCAGTGAGAGATTTCTTCTGTGCGTTGTTTAACAATAAAAAATAGTGCTCAATGTACATGCCAATAGCTGCTAATGGAGAATGAGAGACATGAGCATTCGGCTTTTAGTCAACGCGCACGCTGCGATCCCCATTAGCAGCCATTGGCATGTACATTGAGCACTATCGGACAAGAAAGGGATGCTACATTATACTGGCTAGGTGTAACCTCCTTAGCTTTAGAAAGGTTTAGCGAGCGTTGAGCCGCAGTGCCATGAATACAATGAACTTGTATATACCATGAATGAACTCAAGGTGGTTAAAAATGAGAAGTAGATACGAAGCGCAAGCCGTAAGAAAGTAAAAGCCGAATTCTCCTGTCTCTCATTTCTCATTAGCAGCCATTGGCATGTAAATTGAGCCCTATCTGACAGGGAAAGGTTGCTACGTTATACTCGCTGGGCGTAACCTCCTTGGTTTTTGAAAGGTTTAGCGAGTGTTTGGTCGCAGTGCCATGAATACAGTGAACTAGAATATACCATGAACTCGAGGTGGTTAAAGGTGGGAAGTGGACCCAAAGCGCAGGCCCTAAGAAAGTGTGCGTGTGCCACCTCTCGTTTAGTCCTTGGAATGTCCGCTGGATGGTGGTGCTTCTATATGGGGAATATATGATAAAAAGATGCGAGATGGTGGGACTTGGAGTGTTGAATAGATGAACGAACGGACACACAAACAGATGCATGGATGGACGCATGAACGGACGCAGGGGCGGATGCATGAAAGAACGCAGGTACGGGCGCACAAACAGACGCATGGACGGTCACACAGACGGACGCATGGACGGACGAATGCTTCGCCCCACTCTCCATCATTCACTCCGTGGATATGCTGCCATTTTTTAATTGCGATAGACACGTAGCATATTAGTGCACCTGTTGCATATTAGTGCACCGTAGCATATTAGTGCACCGTATCAATTAGTGCACAGTGCTGGAACTACATTGTTAATGACGAGTTTCTATTTGGTGAAATAGCCAATTCCTCTTTATTCAAGAAGGCATCAAACAGCTGCTGAGAACAAACACTGCACACCGACGCAGCAGGACGGTATTACGCCAACGTTTCACTGCACTTGCTGCTGCCCTTGCTTTGATGAAACCGGAAACGGTAGCATGCATTAATCGCGGCGAGGTGGGCGCTTTCATCTTCTGCGAGCTGTTTACGCCCACATTGCCCTGTATAAGCTCAAAGTACTTATTCGAAATGGCACATATTGCTCACTTAGTACACGACTTGCATGCAAGATAATGACGCTCCTTTTCAAGTATGCAAATTACCTTTCACGCTAAACAGCGACTTGCCATCTTATATATCCCATTGTTTCCAGCATCTAAAGCAATGCACCCTTTATATATTCCGTGACACGCTTCTGTGGGTTTTGCCTTTGTGTGTTTTTGACGTTAGTATTTCATCAGTACAACTTTTTTTCTCCTTTTGCCTTACTGTTTCGTGTGTCAACGTATTGGAAGTTTTCATTTGTATGCATATACATAGGAAACACTTTATTGGGCAGTTGAACCCACTCTTGTGCACCAATAGTTGTGTTATTATTGATGGACATACTCTTTATAAAACGGAAGTCATGAACGTATTCGATTTTCAATAGCTTCATTTTCTTTTCTCATCAGGTGAACTTCAAAGGAGAGAATGTTTTTTTTTCTTAAAGTCGCATTTTATGAAAGATCTTCAATGTTTTCAAACGTCGTTTTTTTGTGCTTGGCGCTATCAGTATGTCTCGGTGATAATTTGAATACCAAGAATGAATGAATTCAAAGGACCGTAAGCGTATGGTGGGTGTTTCGAGCGTGGTAGATGGAATTGGGTCAAACACAAAGGCAACTCTTGTGTGCAAAAGACTGCGAACTCAACTTTCGACTATTTTAACTAAGAATCATTTGTAATAAAAACAGCTTCTTTAACAATATCAGCAATATTGAGGACCAAATCTCACAAAAGTTATTTCTGCTTTTCTCGTTGGCTTTGTTATTGAACGCGATAGGTCACAATATTTGTTCATGCTGCATAACGCCACACCCGTAAGCTGCTTCGCAGAGCAATGTTCTCTCGGTTCGAAGCTGGTGTCTCCTAATCCTTGCTTCTATCTTCGAATAGGAATCAAACATTTGAACTAGAGCGTCGTGCACGGGATGCATAATTGCAAGAATATGAGCTCAGTTTCCGCTGCGGGCAAGTTCTTTTTTCGTTCACTTTGATTGTTTTTGTGTTTTATGGTGATTACCTGAGATTAGCTTAAAAATACAAATAGTGCCCATTATATTTTTTAATTCATTTTGTATCTGTTGGCTTCATGTGACTTTATCTTACAAATGGCCCTCTCGGTTAATTGCCCTTTTCTTATTCACGGATGGCCCCCTTCAGGAGACTCGTCTGCGTTTGCTGTTTTAGATTATGTTCAGATGTAATGATGCCGCTTAAACTGAAAGGCGAATTTTCATTGTGTCATTATCAACGTAGCAACAAATTCGATTGCTAATTATGGATTACCAAGCTTAATGTGACAGACGACTATGTAAAACGTGAAGAGGCTCGAGCGGTGACGATGTAAGCTTGTTCTCACAATGCGGTGTAATCAACAGCATGATGACGTTAGTAGAGTTACGGTATCTATCTGAAACGTTCCAATCAAATAATTAGTTTATCGCTTTAAGGGTAAAAATGAGATAGTATAATAAAACACCATAAAATCTCAGCCTGATTGTAGTATCTTATTACCATTTTTTTCTCTCTGCTGTTTATTCTTTCGTGTTTAGCGCCGCATTTACAAAATCGGTCTTGTACGCGCTATAACATTTTCATGTTCTTTTTTCTGCAGTTGCAAACAGTCGTGACACACTTATGAAACGCGGAGCGTTTAGGCAGGTTAGATGACCGAATGTATAGTTACTTGTCTCAACCTAACTTAACTAACGGTGAATAAAATTTTGCAACAAGCTACAACCTAGAATGTATGCTGCAATATTGTAAAAGTAAGAGTAAATGCTTGTTAATTCGGATTTAGCAGGACAGGAACAAAACTGCCAAACAAACCATGTGCTTAATTATTGGGTCGATGTACGAAGAGAAAAAATAAATGTCAATTACAACGATAGCCTTGCATGTTTTACGACTACGTAAATGCTGTACTTGTTCATTGATGAGGTGTAGCGCCAGAAATGTAAGCATCTTGCGACTTCAAACGTAACGTGGTTGCACTGCCAAATCCTGCTCTTATTTGGCTCGACATGTACCCAGCATCTCTCAATTATTGCGTACCGCCACTCTTGGCACCATAACCGCCACACACAGACACTTAGTACTTTCGCATGTTCAATTTTTTTTTCAATTTTTTTCATTTTTTCTATTTTGTTTCAATTTTCCAAAATTGTTTTATTGTTTTTTTGTACAACACAAAAGAAACAAAAGGATGTTGGGGCTAAAGGCATATAGCCTGACAGAGGACCCAACACTCTTGTACACAATTCGTGTAAAATGATCAGCGACTCATTCGTTGTTCATCATAAAGTAGCAAGCCAGTTCTATGCCGGCATAAACACTACCAGTGAAAGCTCTTGACATTCAACAACTTCCGCCAAGTTTAAGCTTTGTGACAGTGCGTGCGTTTTTATCACTTTAAAACGAAGATGCTCATTGCCGAATGCGCGTGTGGACAAAACCATGGGTCCTAACTCATAACGACAGCGATGCAGATCGCGTCACCTCGTTGTGATGAACACAGTTTCCGCACATTTACACCACAAATTTTTGGCCTTTCCCACTCGGCGCACATTGACAATCGTCCCTACCTATTGAGTTGCGGCTAAAATTTCTGAACAAGCCATAGTTAGACGCCTTTAGGCAAATCATATGTTGACAATATTCCTAAAACGCATCTGCATTGTGCGATTCTCCCAATAAACAAAGGTTTATTCTTGAGCACCTTACTGTGTAAACGCGAATACTTTTCTGCCTGACATTTTAGTGGCGTCCTTTGAATTTATCCTGCAAACGCATGTTCTTCGTGAAGGCTGTCAAAAGCTGCCAACTAATCTTACCTACCTATAGTTATCAAAACAATAGTTTGCATATCCGTAGAACAGCCTGTATTGAACGTTCCACATTACTTGATATCAAATGAACTCGCCGTGGAGAAACCCGCTTAGCGCGAATTGCTCTAAGTTTTACCTGACAGCCCTCCGTATGTAAGCGAATACGTTACATAGCCAGGGGTTTTCATCACGATCATTTCAAGACTGTGGTGCCCTGAATGACTTGCGGTCTTGCGTTGCCGGTGACCTGCAGCGTTTGGCCTTCGGCTGGCGTGTCAATGCGGTCACTCAAGGTTTCTCTTCTTTGCGCCATAAGTATCCAGTTGGCCCACTCTACTGGCCACTAGGACCTGTGTCATCTGACTGCATCTTGAGCCATTTAGCCCAACTCATTCAACACATACGTTCGATACGCTTCGCACATCTTGAAAATATTAATGAGCTTGACAAACCTTATTTGTTCCTTGTCTGCCTCTTCCATGAATGCTTTGTGCCGCAAAACCATCAAGACACTGTTGGGCGGTGCTTGCCTTTAAAGAATGTATCAACGCACGTCGTTGTTCAAGTGTAGGTATTGTTATTTTTATGTCTATTTTCTTGAGTCTCTCGCCTACTTTATTTTTCTCCCCCCTGTTCCTCTTTCCACGCTGAATGAGCATGTGTGTGAATTCTATTTTGGGCTCAGTACTATTCCCCTCAAAAGCGTTTTCTCGGTCACAATCTCTGACAATACATAACTTCCTTCAGTGCTTTAGACATATCTCGAATGACTCCTCGTAAAATCTGCTCGGAAGATTGAAGCAAATGGGTAGTAGTAAATAGGGCTAATCTTTGTTAAAGTGATTGTGTTTACTTGCGTTTCTCTCCACTTTAAGAAATGGGGATACATGATTGTTAATTTAATTAGTCCCAAATAAACTACTGACTTAGAATTGAATGAATTCCACTACGTCGTCTCATATCGGAACTTCCTTAATTGTAAATGCAGGGAAACAAACTCGCGCTTTACAAACACACGCATTGTGTACGCATGCTTCACAAGTCAACATAAAGTATCGCAATAATAATGTTACAAGCGTAGATTGCCATTAGGCGTGAGAACCTATCATTATCACAATGACTTCATGGTTTAAAGTCGCTCACTCACTACGAAAGGCACACAAGCTATTGCGCCTATTCTCTTAGGCTACGTATATAGTCGTGCATAGGAACTTCGAAAAGAGTTCATGCACCATGTGTTTGAAGTACGCAATGTGAACAAAATATCAATATCTTCTTCAACTTTTAAAGGTTAACCTGAAGGATCCTCCACTTTTTTCGTATTCATTGTAATTTATTTCGTATTTGTTGTGCCTAGCTTTACGAAGATGCGAAGCCAGTCCCGTATATTTTATTTTCGCCTTTTCGAAGACAATTTTCTTTTTCCTGAACGCCAAACAGTTGAAAGATGTTTGCAAGAGTGTGGAAACCTGTGGATAAATGTGCATTCGGTTAGTGTATATAGTTCATTTCTTACTACTGCACTGAAAAAAATAAAAGGAAAAACTTATCAAAACGGAACATGCACAGAAGTACGACCGGACTGCGTTCTGTCACGTGTTTTCGCTACTATATGCTTCGTCTTCCTTTTTTGCATGCAGTAATAATGTTGTAACCCCTCGAAGAGTCACGCAAACGCTATCATTAGGCTGCGTCATTCACTATGCATACCATCTCTTCGAGGTAGTTGCGTATTTTCCTGTGCGTCTCTCACGTTCATCGGTCTCTTCCGGCTCGCGCCTCGTTGCGGTTTGACAGGTGCACCGAGGGTGCGGTTATAATGATCCGCTGCTTCTCCGAAAGCCGGAACCTTCATCAATCCCCAGGCGTGTCATTCTTCTCGTACGCCATCACACCACGTTCGCGGGCGTCCACTAACAAAACTTCATCACCAAGGTGTGAGCACTGTTCTCTCTCCGTACTCTTATTTTTTTTCTTTCTCTTTGAGCAATTAGGAAGAACTCCGAAGGACCTCCTAAAGACAACAAGGGGATTCCCCTTGCGGAAGAGAGCTTCCGTTCACTAACCTAGAGCTGAAAAGTGTCGGTCTTCGCAAAAGTGCGGCGTGATCGAGCGGAATAGAACAAAATGGAGACTGCTGCTTCGCCGGAAGCCACGCAATTGTGACCCTCGCAATCAGTTTTAGAGTTCTTAACTGTTCTTAACTGTTCTGTGGAACTATTTTTAACTTTACATATGTCTGTTCCTAATGGTAAGATAATATGTGTGAAGATTCGCAATGTGATACATTCGGAATTATTCTCCAAAAATCATTCTTTTGTAATAGCCCACAGCAATGTTCATAATAACTTTCGTTTATATGTTAGAAGTGATGAGGAAGATGATTAGGATGACCCAAACAAAGCAAGAGCAATGAATAATTGTTGTAGTCACATTTTTCCAACCACTACAGAAGTAACTTGTTCCTTGTATTACTTTCTATAGGCTGTACAGACAGAAGCAAAAGGAGAAAATGAGAAAAAGGCAAGGAGGGTGACCAGAGGCGTGCCCGGCTCGTAATCCTTGTTTTGGGGGAAAGAAATTAAAGGTTAGAAATAAAAGAAGCAAAAACGAATACTAGCAGAATGCATGCGATTGTAGACTACTCACCGAGAAGTGATCACTTATGTCACTGAATCCTTAGAACAGTCGCTTTGCTGGCCACTATCTGAGAGTCCGATCCCCGTAAAATGATCTACTTTGTTTAGTTGTATAGTTCTTCACTAGTCAAGTTTACTTGGCGCAATGCAAAAGACGTCGTGTCCCGCCACACAGCGATCGCAAACACACCGCAAACGTTGTATTTCTTTGTTGCTCTTTTCAGAGTCACATCTGGAGATCGCCGCCATTCGTATGCGAAAATAGTGCGTTTTCGTAAACGCCTCAGACGGCTAAGTAATCCCCAATCACAGGTGTCACAATAAAGATGCATCACGTAAGGAGTGGTGCAACTGAACTTTCGGCTTTCTCAATGGGCCGAGTCTATGCCGTTCCAGATACTGGATCGCTCAACCGAGTTTACTACGTTGTGTCAGTGAACGAGTGAAGACCCTTTGCCGCGTCTTTTCTTGACACGGATACGATGGCTGCCTTAGAGTTCTTGCAGGTGGACCGGGTCGTATTATCTGCGACGTCATTACCAACACTGGCACAATGCCCCAATGGTTATTTTGAAATATGATTTCAGGACATATTTACAAAGCTTAGCGAAAGAATTCTCTCATTTTGTTCACTAAGTGTTCGTACACCGAGCGTCGTAACGCAAATTCATTGATCTGAAAGGATGTCCTAATATCGCAGAAGAAAAGCCACTTTTCCGGTTGAAAACTTCGCGATGAAACAGCAGCACGTAAGAACACGAGTTCTTCTGCTCGTTATGTCATCTTGTGTGCCACTCGAAATTCACAGTTACCTTGACAGACATGTGTAATGAGAAAACCTGTAGAGCTACCAGCAGAGACCACTTCATCTTCGTAGAGTGTGTGTTCTGACCATACTTCTAAATAATAAGTGAGGCTTTGGAGTGTGATTATGAGTCACGTATTATCAGAGGGCTTTGGAAAAGCCATATTCGTCAATCGGTAATTACAACATCGCCTATTGTAGGGACACCATGAGTTCACACTGCTTTTTGCTAACCGTAAGACGTCGTTGTTGTTACCGTAGGCATCATGAAGACAAAAGCGGTTATGTTGCTGGGTAAAGCACAAAAGAAAACATGCTGCGTGAGTTTGTAACGATAAACGTAATAAAATGGGCTAAAATAGAAGACCTCAATAACAAGAGTACTCTAATGTAACAATTCTCCTTTGCAGACCTAGGGTTTTCATACTGAACTGTAGAATCGCTGCACAATCGGAAAGAAGAAAAAAAATGGTGCGGGATAAAACGGAGACTACCAGCTGCTTTATTTTCCTTTTTTAGCCTGTTTGCTCTCTTTTTCCATTGTGCCAACGCATCAAGTCTACAGTTCTAAAGTGGAAAATATTTACAAAGCGAACATTGTATAGAAAAAATGCTCCTATCAAGAAGGAATTGAACGTCGTTTACCAATCAGCGATCATTTTC
This sequence comes from Rhipicephalus annulatus, assembly GCA_013436015.1. Lineage (NCBI taxonomy): Eukaryota > Metazoa > Arthropoda > Arachnida > Ixodida > Ixodidae > Rhipicephalus > Rhipicephalus annulatus. The sequence continues at coordinate 57,676 of WOVY01006620.1, forward strand.
ATTAAGCATCACTTCAGGTGTTGATATATGTAACCACTTTCGTGTTCACACTGCGCTGATCTTCAAAAGGTAGGAGTACTTCAGCGTACAGTTAGCGCCTACGGGCTGGCCTTTTCAAAGTGCCGTTACAGAATTCGTTCTGCCGTATTAGGTTATGAAGAGGATAATCTTGATTGCGGAAGATAGGAACGACAAAATACCCTTGACAAATCCGAATTTGCTAATCAAATGTTCGTGGTGACTTGCGATTACGCGAAGGTAACGTTCATATCAGAAATCAATGCAATGTAGAACGGACTTCGCTATTACGCCAAGTGCTTTCCTAACTGTGGAAAAGGCTGGCGTGGCATACAACAGTCAGTGATATTTATTTCTGGCAGACTTGAATCAACTTGAAAGCTACCTAAGGCGACTCTTTTAAGACGTGATATACGTCCTAGGAAGACCAAAGGGGGTCGCGGACATTGTAACATGTGCCAGGGAAGTCCTTGACGAAATGCATGTCGAAGTAAGCAAACAAAAAAGGGCAGCTAGGTAAATAGTGGACGTTTTCACAGAGCTACACTACCGAATGAAAAAATATAGAGTGGGAAGAGGCCTTCATACTCTCTCGAAAAGCATTGGGGCACCAAGAAGTCACTAACGAAAGTTTGCGTTTTTTTTCTTGTGCACGCAGTTTCAAATGTACCCTAAACCTATCTTTTTTTTCTATTTTACAGCCAAAGCTGTTATGAGATCACAACTCGGGTCACGTGCAGTTGTCCGCCCCCACCACCGCCACTGTCCGAAACCACATTGCGCGAAAGTAGAGAAAAAAACCTAGCTATAAAGGCAGTGGGGCTTAAAACCTGGGTCCGGTGGGTTCGAGCCCAGTATTCTACCCCTTAACTACGCTGGTGCTTGGGACTTGTTGCTATACTTACTTTAGGGAGGCTGTATGTCGGGAAAGCAATCGACGTAATACGACTTACAAAGCGTTTTAAAACAGCTAAGAACAACCAGTAGTCACACAATGCGAATAGCGTAGCGAGTGGGCCATCGAATGCTCCAACCCAATACCAAACCTTGTTATTGTTCTCCTAATAACTGTGGCGCATATCCATTTCAGCCATAATTTCTCAACGTCGCCAGCCACTACATGAACAATTTGCACGAAACTCTTTGCAAGTGTTAAGCGGATACCATGCTTCTCAGAGAAATGACGAAAAATACTGTAGCGAATGCCAGCCTACTGCCCAAAAGTTTATCATTATTGCCCTAGTGGGTATTATGCAAGTGGGCTTGCAGTAGTTACCCAATGAGTGTTTTGAAAATGCTCTGAAAGGCCATTCTTCTAGCTTTCGCTGTGACTGTGCTGCGCCTATCACGCAGGCCTGGCGGTTTTTTTCGCTACTACAACCAGTTTCGTAGTTACATATTTGAATGGACAAGTGGACATTTTTTTTTATGATGACAATACATAAGGTTGCGAGAATTGTCCACGAGCCATCATTGCAGCTGCCCTCTAGGCAACACGCAGTTTTCGAAAATAGACAGAAAAAAATTGACAAAAGAAAAAGATCGTCAATATTACTTGAATGCAACCAGTCTACTTGCGTTGTAGCCACACAAAACTACGGAGTGGTTTTTGCCACGTGAAGCTCCATTGGTCTGCGTAAGCGAAAAAACATATCTAAATACATCATCTTAGCATTTGAGTCGAATGAAAAGAGATCTAGCCATTCAACGAGCTGAATTACGAAAGATAGTATCAACTTTTTTTTAATAACATTGCAATCTGAGGCTTTTTCTGTGCTCTCATGATATAAAGCGTTGCATTCAATTACCTTATTCAATGCAACTTCAAACTCATGAACACGGATACCTAAGTTAAGGCATCCGCGATAGAATGCCACTTACACTGCAGTCACAATCAGTACTTTGTCACTGGTGAAAGTGTTTTACAACAAGTCGAAATAAATAAATGCGCGGGGTTACACGCTTTTCTATCGTACTAAAGCGAGTATTTCGATGCACGCATACTCTTAGCTTTGCGTTCCTGCGAGTTATCTTGCTCCAGGCTGAAAGCGGGTGACGCGCGTTATCGCTTGACCACTTTAACCACTGGTTACGTTTTTAACACGCTTGTGCATGCTTTACATTGAAATATTGTCACCTGATACCGCTAGAACCAAAATCATCTGAGGAATATAAAAATCGTCATGAACCAATGTAACCTTAGGTCGAAGCGCCGGATTCCCAGCAATGGCGCAGTTACAACCATCCAACGTACGCTAAACTCATCTACGCATCTATGGTGCATATATACACTTCAAGTGACAAAACATTTTCCTGTCATCACTCTAACAGAAAACACTGCATTGCCTTTCAGCAAAGCGCTTTTGTCACACAAAATATCGCTCAATACTACAGTTCCTCGAAGGTAATATGTAAAGACAGATGCCCTCGAAACGCGCGTGAGAGCTGCCCGATTTTACTAGGCACCATAGCTTGTTTGTCTATGACGTTTTATCGCTGGTGTGGCTTGGTGGTGGAATGTTTTTTCAATAAATTTTCAACTATTGTGCGACAAACTATGTTTGCAACTACAGGAAAGAAAATTTAAAGAACTGAACTAGTTTTACATTCATGTCACCAACTTAGTTTTTTTTTTTTCTGATCCGCTACTTGCGCTATACTTGACCTTCGCTTACATCCGGGATCTCCGGGATCAAGGTCCCTGCGATTTGACGCGACACACTTGAAGGCTATGGCGCGAGAATGTAGCGGGGAGAGCTCGAACCTGTCATAGTTGAGCGTCTACTCTTGGCAATTTTCCTTTCTGTATAGTAAGCATTATTGGCACGATAAGTGGGCGGAACGAATTGATGCGTCTTCACCACCACTGAGTATATAGCGGTGGTCTGAGAGCACTGCAGGATGAGCACCCTCTCTCGCTTTGGCATGAGTGCTCATAGTTTTTTTTTTGCTATGTTCGCTTTATAATTATGTTTCCCTGTTAGAAATCTAGGCTTGCTGCGTTGGCAGAAAAAGAGAAAATAGCAGACAAGATAAAATTATTAGCGGTGTCTTAACTTGGCTATGCCAAGATATACGTAACATGTGGTCAAACGAGCTCAGGTAATCCCTAGGCCAGTTCTTGAGGGAGCGTATTGAAGCCTATTTGTCAATAATCTCCTTGTTGGGGCGCACAGTTTCTTGTCGTTCATAGATTTGCTGATAATTTGAAGGACATGGTTCCAATCCATCAAGGTAATTTTTTGTTCGTATTATTGCTTTTGGTTTTCGCTTACATTTCGCTAATTCACTTGAGGTTGTGGAGTGCGGGAATTTCACCATCATGCTGGGAAGTGGACGTGAGCTCTAGGGTGAGGTCGAGTGAAACGGAGCTCAAGTGAGCATGCCGGAAGCAGTAGACTACGGGGAGTCAATCCGTCGTATGGTTAGAAAGATTATAAATACGTGTTTTAAACTTTCATTTTAATTGCAATAAAAAAGAAGCACATGCCAGCGTGAGCAAGTATGAAGGCATAGACATTGGTTAAAGGTTCGCATCGACGAGCACAGCCATTTTATATCGATAATTTATTTATTGATTTATTGATTATTTAATGTATTTAATTATTTATTTTTTTATTCCATTTACTGATTTAATGAAGTGTTATCGAAAGAGTGGGGGTAGAATAAAAAAATTACACCAGAACACAAAATGCACTGTCCCTAAAGACCGATGGTTAGAAACGTAGGAAATGAACTCAGTACGTGGTGAACATATAACAACGCCGGGTACATAATGCCCTATTTTAATATATGATTGTAGCTGTGATACCAAATGCTTGCTCTTGCGTGTCCTAGTACCAATTTTTGTCGGAAGGCTTGGTGGTCTCTCGTATTCAGGCATCAGAGGCCGAATACAAGAAGTATATCTTTCCTAAGTGCATTTTCCCGCAAATCGGGTTGCTCCGCTGACCACTTTTGAAACTCGACCACGATACAACTATTACCAAAACTACCTGCTTACAAACTGTGAAATTCTATTCCATCTTCCAGTAGTTTCCGTGTGAGTAACACTCGTCCTTAACGTGGAGAGTGACAGTGACTAAGTGACAAGGACTTAGCAACATTTATTTTGAAAGAAGAGAAATCGACTGTAGGTGTTCATGTTACAACGGTCTCGGCGGGAATGAAACACTTGATTTCGAAACTTTCTTCCAATCCTGTTAAAATACTTCTCGAGGTCGATTTACTATGTTGACAGCAATTGACAAGTATTCCATCCGGTGACACTGAGCCCCACAAGCTTCATCCTCTCTGAGAGAAAATGAGCCAAGCATCAACTGAGTATCTGCCGTAACAGGTCCCTTCAGTTTTAAATTATTTAGAACATGGTTGAAGGCTTACAAATCTCACGAATAAACAGCTACATGTAACTCTTGTTGGTACCTCATTACAGGTACCTCATTGTAGCTCAGGTTCAATGTTGCTCCAAAATTTCGCAGCTTACACTATCTGGCTTTGAAGAATTTAAAATTTCCGACCACATAAACTGAGGGTATCTAGCAATGTACTCTGGCCAGCTAAGTCTCACAAAAAGAGACGCGGAATAAACCTAGTGCAGGACAAACTGCCAGCGAAGCGAACAAATCGAGCTTTTCCGCAATTAACTGCAAGGTCTGCTACTTGAAAGGTTCAATGGACTTTAGTCGCATTTCTCACTTCGTAGGCCAGTGGAAAGTGGTCCATTTTCAACTGTTCAGTGCTTCCCGAAAAATGTTGTCATGCGTAACAGGTGTGAGCATTGGGATGCTTCAGCATGGGCTATCATACCTTGTGGAGTATCAAGCATTCTTCTAAACGTGAGCATTTATGTTCAGATGATGGGCAGGGTACAATTTTGCTTAAGTGTGTATTGCACGTGTGAGTGTCAATGTTAGTAGTTTGTACCAAACCACATTCGCGTCTTACAATTTTACATTAACTCAGAAAGGTCCATAGCAGCCCCTCTATCAGAACTTGACCATATTTTGCTACGTTTATCGAAGCCCCATGACGGGTGGCAGTCACGTAATATCACCGTGCTGGTAATTATCTCGGTCACTCAGTCCGCATGTTCTCGCATTGACCAGTCATTGATGGCAGCCATTTGTGAGTGATGCCGATTTGGGTCGGCACCATTAAAGTCCAGCCATAATATAAATCGCGAGAGCAGCCATCTTTTTCACACGATAGCATGCAACATTACGGCGCTTACTCGATGTCATATCATCGCCATCTGAAATCGCAGGCTTACACCGTAATGGTATATATAAGCCATAACTCAGAAGGCACCCCTTCGGGCCGCGAGTTTAAGTACCTCTTGCCAGGGTTGCGTATTTTCACACGAGATTGGAGGACACGGCCTCGGGCTAAGTAGAGGCGCAGATCAGACCACATGCTGGTAACAACTTCTCTTACGTAGCGTCTGGAGGCCACCGCATCTTTAATGTTGCAGCAACTTTCTTTCCCTGCATTTTTTATTCGTCACTCGGCAGCTATGACAGAAGCATTGTTTGCATATTATGAGAGTTTCTAGGATCTTCCAAGCCACGCGTGCATTAGGTGGCGCGTTCAATTGTTGTGCTCATCTGCCATAAGATTGAGGAGGTTGAAGCAACAACACAGTCCACTACACCTACTCCCCGCACCGTCAGTCCTGTGAATACGTGCAATAAACACGGACATTTAGTTTCTTTTAGGGGCGAAGCTCCTTAGGACGTGGGCTGTGCGTCCCCTGTAGCCTGTATGTAGCCACCTCTAGTTTAGTTCTTGCAGTGTTCACTAGATGGCGGTACCGTCCCCTGTATGTAGCCACCTCTAGTTTAGTTCTTGCAGTGTTCACTAGATGGCGGTACCGTCCCCTGTATGTAGCCATCTTTTGTTTAGTTCTTGCAGTGTTCACTAGATGGCGGTACCGTCTCCTGTATGTAGCCACCTCTCGTTTAGTTCTTGTAGTGTTTACTAGATGGTGGTACTTGTAGCTGATGATGAAAAGATGCAAGATGTTATAAACTAGAAAGCGGTACTTGTAGTTGATGAAAGACGCGAGATCTTATAAAATAGGAATGATGTCACATATGGCGCGTGTCATTGGTTGAAGGCAATCATTCGATTTAGTGCGGCGACGTACGCCACGGGGAGCGATGTAATAAAATCGAGTGGGCAAAATGTACAGAGAATTCATGGTTTACCAGGTTTACCTCCGGAGCTTCGCCCACTCATCATCATTCATTTCGTGGATATGGCGGAATTTTTCTTAGAGCGCGCACAAGAGGCACTGCTCAAATGAAGGAACACTCACACATACACACACCATGTTTCAAAGTTCAAAGAAAAAAAAACCTGCAGCCCAAATTTGCTTTCAAGTAAAACAATGTTTTAGAACTTCTTCGAGGAACTAGACGTTTCAAAGACGGTCAGGCTTTGAATTATGGGATTTACTAAAAGATATTCTGATTGTAGTTCTGCGTTTTTCCTTAAATTCTGTTCTGACCAACCGTATCATATATTTGCCATTTGTTTACACCTACCATTCATTTAGTATAATAGGTGTTTTAAAGAAATGCCTTACCGACTATTCCATCTATGGGTCTTGCTAAAATATTTATATTTGCTGAAGAGTTAATAAAAAATGTGCCCTTTATTCAAGTGCCCTTATTTCAGGTGTCTCACTTAAGAAGATTATTGCGCTGACTATTCTCGCTGTAGTAGGGCAAGTTTTTATTTTTGTTGCCTCTTTTTGAAACAACACCTCAAGTTCCCCCGAGTACCTTAATTTCAATCAACCATTCCGTATTTACCAAACCGCATTAACTCAGTGCATTATTATAAACACACCCTTAGTGCGGCTAGATCATTTTTCTAAAGGTTCCAGTCTTTGTACGACCAATGTGATAACCATGCATGATGCTCCTGCTCCTACTCAAATGTATCAGAAATGCTGCGAGCAATACCACTGTAAAAAAGAGCAGTGGGTGGATATTGATTCATATGTGGGGTTTAAATTCCCAAAACCACTATATGATTATGAGAAACGCCGTAGTGGAGGACTCCGGAAATTTCGACCACCTGGGGTTCCTTAGCCTGCACCTAAATCTGAGCACACGGGCCTTGAACATTTCCGGCTCCATCGAAAATGCAGCCGCCGCAGCCGGAATTTGATCCCACGACCTGCAATGGGTGGATATTCATGACACTCAAAGCTGACTCAAAGCCTAAATTTGTCTTCTAAATTGTCCTAGTATATCCAGTGGTAAACCGTGCGAGTGAGTCAGACGCCTTATGGAAAACGAAAAAAGAAGTGCGAGTCATTCAAGGCACATAGCTGACGTACTGTTTTAAGAATTTCTTGGACTCGGAAATCAACTATTATATTGATCCAATCTAGAGTGTTCATTTTTACTGATAAAAAGGAAAGTAACAAAAATCCTGAAGGTACGCTGCTAAGAAGCACAGCATCTTGACGGCTGCGTTGCACTAGGCGATTTGGAAACAGAAATACAAAGGCAAGAGAGAGAGAGCATCAGAGCAGAGAGGGCAGAAAAACAGAAAATGATCATCGAATTCACTTGTGCGTTCGGGACTGTGTCACTGGTCACAGGTGTTCCCACAAGCTTGCCTTCATGAAGAATCTTGGGGGTGGTCCAGCAATGCGGACGGTGTTCAAGCAGTACTGCCACGCAAAGTCGCCAATCGTTCAGTAGCTGCAGCACGTTAGAGTGTTTTTTTTTTATTCTTACGCATTGAAAGGGAGGAAGTTAAATATCGAGCAGTTCGTCTTCTTCGGTGCAGCACTCCTCGCACGTCAAACTCTTGATCATTTCAAGTATTGTAGTGCATGCTTTCGCAAAGAAAACTTCTAATGAAAGCTGAGGGATTAAAGGTAATGAGGCTAAAGCTTTTTATCATTACATATCATCTGAGTCACCAGTTTAGCAGAGCAAAATCAGCCAGAAAGGAGGACGAGTCTAAAATCGGCTTCCCACGCTCATAGTTGACGACAGCAGTCTGAAGGCCACAGGAAAGCGTTTACGCTCAATCGTTTACTTGCTTATTCCTTCTCTCGTGCATGGGCTAAAAAACTGAACGTATTTGATCTCCCTGCCTTGCCGGAATTCCTTCCATTTCTTTCTCTCTCTCTCTCTCTCTCTTGCTCTTTCTATACGAGCGTTAACAACAGTTATTCAAGAGGTCTCTAGAGCACTCGCATGGCAGAAACGATCACAATTACAGCAAATGTTCTAGACCCAGCAACATGCTTGCAAATAGTATCATCTAGCGTCGAGCTGGTACGAATGGAAACCTCCACATGCTTATAACTTCGAGTGATAGCTCATTCAAGGACTGTATCGACGCGAAGTGAGAGCACTGTCTAGACACTTTGGGAATAAGTCAATGAATCACTGAGCCGGGTTCGAAAAACATCTTGCCCATGCTCACTCACTTTCTGGGTGTCGACTTAAGTAGAGATGGAGAGATAAACAACATTATGGACAGCACAACGACTTTGATTTTAGCCTGCCGTTCGTTTGAAGGTTCATAGCAGCAGCTCACCACGACCTTTTCGGTCCAGCTAAGCACTTCTGTCTCAGAATCGAAGCAATGGTAGCTACTCGTGCATGCCTCTGAACTTCCTGCCGAGCAAAATAGGCCGCATTGCACTGTGTTGCGTTTGTACAATGTTTTCATTAGGTCATTGCCAGCGGCGCGGAGTGTTGCAGCACAGTAGGCAGATCCCGCAATGACTAATGCGTCTCTTGTACGTGACAGATTGCTAATGCTAATCAGTGAGTTATTTAAAAATTGACCTTATCAAGTACAGTAGTAGCTAATCAGGCTCTATAAGCTTAACCTGATTTGTTATACCTAATCACACACGTTGGTAATTGAGAAATTAAGTAATTTTTCTACAGGACCTGATCATTGGTGCTGTGCGGATTTTCATTAAGAGGTAAACAACTAGCTGACTACTTACTGCAGTGACTAGTCCCTTTCTCGGATCATAAATCTAAAAAAAGTACGTGCATCATACGTGCATGCTTGCAAGTAGTGAAGGAGAGTATATTGTCGCGGTGTCGTGAAGCGGACGAGGGGAGCTTAAAGTGTTTATTGGGCCGAACTTGTACCCACGTAAAAGAAAAGTCAGATTATAGCAAGACACTGGCACTGATAGCGGCAAACAGAGCGTCGGCCGTCTATGAACTGACGAGCTGTGAATCACGTCGCTAATTATAAATATGGTGTCAAATAATCAAGCCTTATTAGTGATCGTCAGGAAAGCTTTGAAATAACCTCGAGTGTTTGCGTCTTTCAGTGCAACCTCAAGAGAATGATCTCTAATGATCGCGAACCTTCTGGAACAATGAGGCGCCGTTTGCGCTGAGCATTCCTGACAGCCTTTGCGGCGAGAAAACCGAAAGAAACAAAAGTGAAAATAAGAAATATGCAAAGCCATAATGGTGAAATACAGATTTCAAGATCTCCAGAGATTGTGTGTGCGTACAGATATGCTTAGCGAAAACTTCACAGTATTGCGGGCTGATACGGCGGCAATTTCCGACAACAGCTGCTACAGATGCTGCTGCTGGTCCAGTATGTCCGAGGATACGAACCGATAAGGATTAATTATACCGGTTGCTTAACGGTTATTGCATGCTTCGTGTAACGATTGTAGCGGCTGAAGCTTTGTGTGGCTATTTTACTGCAACTATTTCACTGTTACGAATGATGGACAGCTGCTTGGTATAAAAGGGATTCAAAAACATCATTGTCTCTGCCAAGAATGCTCCCAACTACAAAAACAGCCACTCACGAGACGCGCTAGTAGTTATTACGTATTTTTTATCGTTATAGTTTATTGCTCTGAGCATGCTCTCATAATTCCTAAGAGAAACAAAAACTGATTGCACGATGTTCTCTACAGATGCTTTATCTTAGGATACTCAAGAGTAGTGCTCAGGTTCTTTATTTCTGCACATTTCTTCCTAATTTTCTAACTGCCTCATTCTCGTCCCGTCATCTTAGTTCAGATTATTTGGTCTGGCACAGTTTCGGCGCTCTAATGAATCAGTTTGATCGGCCAGATATAAATTGTCGGCTCTGGTCCATGCAATATAACACTGGGAAACATTTGAAAAAGAGCGCAAAAGTGCAATTTGTCAACATAAACTAATTTTTGTATCATTCTTTCTACTTTGAGATATTTAGCTGGGCTGTTTATGTGTGTGGGTTTTGAGGGCGTTTTGTGAAGTGTAGCGGTGTTTAAATTTTTCATTAGTACAAGTGCCTGGTGACTCAAATCAAAGACCACACTACCTGAATTCCATATTGGAGATGTGGAATGTTTGCCAGCTCTTAGCCTAAACGTCACTGATGAATAAGCACACTCATTTAACACAACCTTTAATATTAAAATCTATTACATCAACCGTAAGCACCACGCAAGCCAGGGCGGCGAAGCGCTAGAGAAAATGCCCTCGGTTGCACCACTTGGTGCGCAGCTATTTCCCCTTGAACCAAGCTCCAACGCGCCGGGGTACGATCAATTCTATCTCGCTTCTCCGCAGGAGAAGTTATCTGGACATTGCAAGTTCCGGAATCTGAGGGGGATAACGGAAAGTGAAACGTACCTCCCTCTGCCTCTCACAGCTTCGTAGTTCTCCCACACGCAAGAAAGCTTCGTAGTGCAGTGGCGGTCAAGCCACGGAAAGTGAAACAGGGTCCGCCAAGGGAAAGGATTCCGGCTGACGCCGAACCAGTCGAGGCACTGGCAGGAAGTCTAGACGCGAAGTGTGCGCGCTGCTCGGAGATCTCGCGGAACCTCGAAGGCGTCTGACTCCTACTTGCTTCCGGAGAACGCGGGGTGCGGGAGTCGTCTACGCCTGAGAGCGTGAACTTACAAAGCTGGTGTAATTTATATTGCAATCGCAGTTCTTTTCAGGGAGCTTATACCTCTTGCCGGGCAGCTTATCCCATGAACTTTGCACTATTACTGTTGAAATTCAGCGTAAGTTAAATCGAGAGGATCGGCCGTTTCAAGTACCTGCCAGCTTCTTCCAACGCTCTACCATTTACAGAATACAAATTATCTGTAACTTTTACTTTCCTTGTCCTGATGTTGGTTATTCTCCACAGGCATTGTGTTTATTTTAGCTTTGCACTGTCTTACCATAGCTTTGCAGAATGTATGTATAAATTCTTACATTTTCCGTCTTTCCGGAAGCCTTCCACAATTTTGTGTATATTGGGCATTATTGTTCCCTCCCATTCTATGATTCTCAATTTGTTTTTTTATTCTTATGTTTTCACGATGATTTCTCTTCGTCTCTGTGTTCTGGTTCTTTTAAGTTCATTTTACTTTCTGTAGGCTGTATTGTATTGGTTATTTATTTGGTTATTTTTATTGCTTCATTTTATTTGCCAGTAGTATCTGGGGTTTGTCTCAAAACTACCCTATGGTTATGAGAGACGCCGTAGTGAAGGGCTCCGGGAATTCTGACCGCCTGGGGTTCATTGACATGTCCTTTCTTTCTTTCTTTATTTTACCCTCAGGGCTTTACAGCATTGTAGAGGGGAGGGGCAAAAAGCAAAACATACACTTAATAAGTCAGCCAACGCACAAAAAGTACAAAAGATTCAATAAGAAAACGAGCAAAAGCGAAACGGGCAAAAGCACAACAAACAAAAAGAGGCAAAAGCGAAACGGGCAAAAAGCAAAACATACACGTAAGAAGCCAGCCAACGCACAAAAGGTGCAAAAGATTCAATAATAAGAAAACGACAAAAAATTGCGGTGTGAAATACAAGTTACGAATACAATGAGGTACTATCGCGTGCGCGACATGTAATGCATTTTACATGGAAGATGTCAAGGCCTGACGGAACGCGTCAGGTTCAGTAATACTGGCGGTTGATGTTGACAGAAGATTCCAGTCGCGACATGTGTTAGGAAGGAAAGACTGGGAAAAGGTGACGGTGTTACTTCGAGGGATATGCACTTTGTGGAGGTGATCTATGCGGGATGATATGAAAGATGCAGGCTGCAATAAGCGCGATTTTAGAACGTGATTGTGATAGTATATTTTTTGGAACGCGCACAGGCGAGCGATTTTTCTGCGCATGACAAGTGGAGGGAGATTAAGCCTGACCTTCATGGCAGTTACACTAGATGTTCGATTATAGCTGCAAAGAATGAAACGTGACGACCGGTTTTGGATTGCCTCTAATTTGTTAACGAGTGTTATATGGCCGGGATCCCATACACATGCGGCGTACTCCAGTAGAGGACGGATGTAGGTGATGTACAGCTGTTTCTTTAAAAAAGTCGGCGCAACAGGAAAGTTTCGTTTTAAGTAACCGAGCATGCGATTAGACTTGGATGTGACGTGATTAATGTGGTCGGACCATGATAGCGAGTTAGTAATGTGAACACCAAGATACTTATAAGATCGGACATATTCAAGAGGGGTTGCGTTCAGGCTGTATGAATAGTTATCGATAGATGTGTGGTTACGTGAAACTCTCATTGCTTTACATTTAGAAATGTTAAGTTCCATTTTCCAAAGGTTACACCAATGTAAAATGTTGTTTAGGTCTGATTGTAAGGTTTCGTTGTCGTTATGATCAGTAATTTTACGGTAAATGACACAATCGTCAGCGAAGAGGCAAATAGGGGAGGATATGTTATTAGGCAAGTCATTAATATAAATTAAAAATAGTAGTGGGCCTAAAACAGAACCTTGAGGTATGCCTGAACGCACGGGCACTTCAGAGGAATTAATATCGTTAGTACAAACAAACTGTGTGCGGTTAGAAAGAAATTCTTTTATCCAGTCAAGTAATAACGGGTCTATGCTCAAGCAATGTAATTTTAGTAGGAGCAGTTCATGGTTAACCTTGTCAAAAGCTTTGGCGAAATCTAGGAAAATACAATTAATAGTCGTACCTGAGTCAAGTGCAGCGTGGAGATCATTAGTAAATAGTATTAGTTGTGTTTCGCAAGAAAAAAATTTGCGGAAACCATGCTGAGAGTTATGAAAGAAGTTATTTGATTCTAAATGTTTAACGAGGTTTGAGTAAATTATATGCTCCATTAGTTTGCAAGGGACCGATGTGAGAGAAATAGGACGATAATTACGGGGGTTATGTCTTTCACCAGATTTATGGAGTGGGATCACCTTAGCGGTTTTCCAGTCTTTAGGTAGACAGTTATCTTGGAGCGATTTAGTAAAGAGGCAGCCTAAGATAATGGAACTGTATTCCTTAGTATTCTGAAGAAATTTAGAGTTAATTGAGTCAACTCCACATGACGATGATCGCTTTAGCTTATCAATTAGTGTCGCAATGCCGGTTGTATTAAAGGTAATGGGATCCATAGGAAGACAGTCAAGATTCTGTATGCATGGACGATTGTTAATGATGAAGTCGGAGAAAGAATAAGCGAACGTTTCATTCAGTAACGAAGCACAGTGATCTTTTGGGACTGGATTACCAAGTTCATCAACAAGGCAAATAGTTGAGTCCTCTTTCGGCTTAAATGTGTTCCAAAACTGTTTTGGATTAGCTTGCAACAGTGCTGGTAGTGTGAAGTGAAAGAAATGGTGTTTGGCACTATTGAGAGCGTCATTGTAGGACTTAGCTGCCGTTTTATAGACAGACCAGCGTTCGGCGCTTTGTAATCGTTTCGCGGCACGAAACAGCCGTGATTTTTTATTCGACAACCTTTTAAGGTGCCTAGAATACCAAGGTGCGTTAGAATTGCTGTATATAGTTCTTAGAGGGACATGTTGGGCTGTTAGTTCAGCAACCTTTACTTTGAATGACTGCCACAGTATTTCAACGGGTTTGTGAGAATAATCTAAAAGAAATTCATCGAGAAAAGAGCAGAGACTGGAGTTTATAGCTTCAAAGTCTGCTTTGCTGTAGTCTCTTATCTGTTTCAACTGTCTACGTGGGTTTGGTGCAGGAAGGCTAATGGTAAAGTGAAGTATGTCTTGATCGCTTAAGCCAGGGGTGTGTGTTACAGAAGAAGCGATATCAGGAACTGATGTTAGTATCAGGTCAAGTAATGACGCTGTGGTGGGCGTTACACGTGTTGGCCGAGTTACCAACTGAGACAGATTAAAGTCCAGGCATGCATGAATAAAAGCGATAGCTTCCGCGGATGATGAAATGGAGGACAGGTAAGGTTCTGGCCACTGAATATGTGGAAAATTGAAATCACCAGCAAGAAAGACGGGCACAGCAGGAAACTTGACAGTGATTTCATTCACCGAGTCACGAAACGCCTCAGAAAAACCACTGGCACAACTTGGAGGACGATAACAGGCACCAAAAATTATTTTCTTGAAGTTGATTGTTAAACAGCACCAAATTATTTCCAAGCTACTCACAGTTGAAATTAGGAAACTCTCGAAGGTTTCATTTACAGCAATCAAAACACCACCACCAATCCTCTCGTCACGGTCACGTCGGTACACAACAAACTTTTTGTTGCAATAAAAAAAAAGGCAAAAAAAGACTCCTTAATATGAGCAGGCGGGCCAACAGCATTTGAGCCTTCATCGAAAATGCAGTCGCAGCCGCCGGGATTCGATCCCGCAACCTGTGGGTCAGCAGCCTAATGACTTGGACACTGACCACCATGGCACGACAATGCTTAATATTTGCCGGATTTGTGGATCGGAATAACCTTGGCTATTTTCCATTTCTCCGGGATTACAATAGTTTTTAATGTTTTGTCATATATGATCAGTAAGAACTTTGACATTCATTCTGCATAGCATTTCAGAAATGCATTTGGTATGTTGTCGGGACCACAGGATTTTTTAGGGTCTATTTCGAGTAATAGACAAAAAATGCCGATTCAGTTAGGATTAAGTTGTCTAGTTTGGCAGTGTTACATGGAAGATAGCTCAGGTCAGGGTTCTTACCGTTGTCACGTGTATATACTGAAACAAAGTAATCATTAAACTGTGTAGCCTTTTCAGTAGCTCCTGCCGGGGATGGGTTACTGATCTGATGTGGCTTCGAAGGAAGGTATCGCCAAAACTTAGAAGGAGATTCTTTGATAAATTTACTTAAGGTCACATTCATATAATCATCCTTTGCCATTTCTACAGCAGATTTTAGTGCTCGAGAATGCTCACTTATTTTAGCCGTGCCTCCTTGTAACAATAAATTATTTCTCAATTTCCTTAATCTGACAAGCTTTCACTTTAGTTGTATAATTTTTTTTGTTATCCAAGGGTTTGGCTTGCGGACTCGTTTAATCCTTGTGGGAACATAATTTGATAAGCAGTGCTGAACTATTCTTTCGAAGGTGGTCCATAATTCATCTACTGAAACTGTATCATCCTGCGAGAACGAGCTAAAGGTGGAATAAGATTCATCTAGGTAGTCAAGAAGGCTCACTTCATCGGCATTCACCTATTAGAAAATTCATGTACTCCCTTTATGCTTTGGCAGCTGTGTGCCAAACTACAAAGAGCATTTTGTCACTTTGTGGTGCAATAAGGCCACTGACAACTTCCCACTAAATTCTGTTTTCTGCTATGCTATCGCTCACAAATATCAAGTCAAGTACATTTCTGCTTTCTGTTGTAACACGTGTTTGTTTCCGAATGAGCTGTCTAAGGCTAAAGTTGAAACAAAGATCAAGCAGCTCATCTGGATTATTAGTATCGGCAGTATCATCAAAGAAATCTCATGTTATACAAGCGAAGTTGAAATCTCCCGTAAGGAGTATCATTGTAGACTGCGTGAAATTAGCTTCCAAATAATTTGCTAGTACATTTAATACATCACGCGAAGCATTTGGCGGCCGGTACATTGTGCCTAAATAGAGGATAGATTTATCTGTCATTAATTTACACCAAAGTACTTCAGCATCAACTTCAGGCATATGTGTGGCGTAGATATTTTTTTTTATCAAAATTGGTATACTACCGCCTCGTGAGCACATATCTTTACGTGTGACAGTATAACCCGGAATGAATATATTAATACTTGAATTGTTAGGAGAAAGCCATGTTTCTGTTATTGTCACAATATTGGGCTGATGCTCTAGTATGAATGGTTCAAGTTCGATACGTTTGTTAACAACACTTCTGGCGTTTAGGTTCACTATCACTAGGCTGATAACAATGATATGTGGGGTTTAACGTCCCAAAACCACTATATGATTATGAGAGACGCCGTAGTGGAGGGCTCCGGAAATTTTGACCACCTGGGGTTCTTTAACGTGCACCCAAATCTGAGCACACAGGCCTACAACATTTCCACCTCCATCGGAAATGCAGCCGCCGCAGCCGGGATTTGACACGCGACCTGCGGGTCAGCAGCCGAGTACCTTAGCCACTAGACCACCACGGTGGGGCTATCACTAGGCTGAGGGGCGCTTCATTTTCACTCAGTTTTTTGCCTTCCGGACAACAGATTTCTTTCCTACGACTGCCCTCGCTTCTTTATGTTCGTCTCACACATACAATTGACCGTTTATCTTTATCTTGTCGAACACAAGTGTGACTTTTTCACCCTTATCTCGGTTCCACTTGGTGCTGCCTCAAAATTTTTTCCGGATGTTACGCACACGGAGTGAAAAATCTTTGCCCACAGACAAACTGGAATTCTCAAGCTTATAGCAGTTTTTCATTATTTTCTCTTTATTGACGAAGCGTTCCAACTAGTGTGATTACAGGTCGTGTTTTGTTTTTGTTTTAGTGCCTAGTCGGTGCATTCTCTCAATTCCCGAGATCGTGACACCTAGAGTAGTTTAAATAGGTTTTTCAGAGATTGGAAGACCTAGGTCATTAGCTTTCTCGTTTTCTTCTTCCGAAATGCCATGAATAATTTGGTTGCATCATCTGCTTCTATTTTCGAGGTCATCAACCTTGAGTTGAAGACTGGTACTGGTATTCTCAAACGTCGCTACTTTATCCTCAATACCAGCCATTCCACCCTCAAGGTTTGCCAAAGTATCTAATTTTACATGAATGGCTTCCAAAGATTCATTTACGGCCTTGTCATTTCTTAAAGCACTTATGTCAGCAGCCAACTTGCGGATTTCTGTCAATACTTCCTGATTCCCAGGGCCCGGGTTACTTTCTACATCCCCAGAAAGCATCAATAAGTACTTTAAGGATATTATACATTGGCACAATGTTACATACACTTAACCTGGGCATGGCAACACCACAAAACATATTTCGTTATTTTTGTAACATTTGCCAAAATGTTTTTTTCACCTGGATCAAGAGGACGAAATGATTATTCGACATGTTCACTGCGATGCCGCCATGTCGAATGACGTTGCCAGACACGGAGCGCTGTTTATAGGTGTACGATGTCGATAGCGTTGCGATGGCTGATACGCCTCTGAAGGGGACGTAGTCCAGTCGGTCCATCAGTCCGTCAAATGCGCCGCTGCTTAGTTCGTCGATCGGTGCATTGAAACTCGGCACATGGCAGAGCAGTCAGCGATGACACAGTCCGCTGGGGCGTACGAATTCCGTCCGCGAAGCGGTCGAAAGAAAGCAGGAGCGCGAGCGCCTGGATCAAGAAGACGAAAGGATTATTTGACGTGTTCACAGCGAGGCCGCCATGACCAATCTATTGTTGATTCAGTTGATTCTAAGATGACTTTCTTTCAATGACACAACAGCAAATCTCTATCTAATAAGCTGCGCTGCAAAATAAAGCAATGTTCGTCCTTTGCCAGTTGCAAGAAGAGATGCCTTAATCACTACCTTTATTATCATTTTCCACAACATAAAAAAGCGTATAGCTACATGCGTGTGGACATAGCTTTTAGTATACATATATGTGCTGCGCGTTGCTAAAAATATTGCTAAATGATGCCATTGCGTAGTAGGTACTTCGCACCTGGACTTGCTGTTGGAGCCACAAATTATTTTATAAGTTTAACAAACATTAAGGAGGTCCTTTTTACGAGCTTACGTTCTAGGTAAGTTGCGTATTCCACGCTGGGCTGTCATTGCCTATGGTACGCATACTGTGGTACGCGGTGCAAGTGTTAGCCTGCATCTGAGATACAAAGGAAAATCTGTAACCCAGTGGTCGACCCTCACATACGAAGCTGGGGGCCTTGTTTCTAAAGCTGCCATGCGAAGAAGGTTCATTTTGTTCTGCACTTTGCTTTCTTTGTGGCGGTCGCTAATACGGCAGTTTTTGTGTTGTTCTTATTGAATAGGCATAAAAAAGCCGTAGATTTCGCTAAAATATACAATGAAAGCTAATAAAAGAATGAAGAGATCACTATCAAGGAAGATTACAACTTAATTACCGAGTGTGACTGCTTTCTTATTAGAGTACCTTGCAAATACATCTTTCCTATATCCAAAAATTGGAAACAGAAGGATCAACTGACGTTAAAATGCACGCACCCCTATATATATATATATATATATATATATATATATATATGGCACCCACTTTTCTTTCTTCACATTTACAATTTACCATAAATTTGGCCTATTAACTTCCCCTATACTTTTTTGGCATTATTGTCCGCTGGATCTCATAAAAACTGCGTCTAAACACGAAAAAAATGAGCTCTTAAGTATACACTTGTTTCCCTTTTCATTAACAAGGATATATACAATATGAAGTTGGTTGCATGTGCTTCATTGTGTCTCTTCATTGTGTCCTCTTAACTTCATTGTGAGATGCAACAGACGTATCTGGACATACAACAAAAAAGAATTGCGCAATAAAGGCTCACTTTGCACATGGAGTAAATCATTGGGTGGTGTGCTTTTTGGCAGTCAGCGCATCTTACCTCAATTCTCGGTGCATGATTTTAACGGCTTTAGCCGGCAGTGGTTTTTCACTCGTACAAATAATGATATTGTGTCGGGGCGGGCAAGTACACAACGACTACAACGAAGTGCGGAGAGAGAGCATGGCAATGACTGTCACCTCTGAAATAAGGCATTCCGCTTTTGTCAATAAACCCCATATTGCACGGTGGAGGTGCTGGGTAGTCTTCGAAGCTGTAACTACGCAGTCGCACCTTGCACCCTTTTCTAGCAATTCCGGAAAAACTCCCCATCCCAAAGTCTCTTATGAAGTACAGGCGTGTTACCAAAGCGTCGCCGACTGATATTCAGTCAAGCCAGTGGCATGTAGCAAGCTTTGCACCCGAGCTGTGAGGCATCGCCGTCATTGAAATGACAACAGCACACCGCTGGGACGGCAATGTAAGTGCTATGCAAGGCTTTTAATTGCGATTTTATTTGTAAGAATTTAGAATGGTACGCATAAAAGCTGCTTTTCGTTTTATTTTAAGCATTTATAAGCAGGAATAGGGCGAACGCGTGGAAGAGTGGAAAGTTTCCTGCTTTAGCTGGCAGTGCGATCTCGAGAACAAGCAGTCAGGCCACCCTGCTCAGGACCTGACACGGATAGGTTGATGTTAATTACAGGAGTTTCACCGAATGCTGTCAACGAGTTGTTACAGAAGCGCAGAATTTCACAGAGCTACTGAAGTGCAAAAATGCTAGTCGCATACATTTACTTACGGAAGTGCGGAAGGTTTTGTAGAGTGCGATTGATATATCAGCCAGCGTTGGCCAGCTTCTTTGCTCCGAAAATTTGCGTTGGCAATATGCCCATGGAGTGACATGTTCATAGAGTTAATGGGAATAGCAATATAAAAGTGATGGTAGCGCCTTCTGGTTTCTGTAGGGAGTCATAAAAAGATTGCAAATTTTACTAATAATTGACAAATAATTTGCTACACATAAATATATTTTTTGAACAATATTTAGCTAAGAATATTGTTTGCACAATTTATAATTGCGCATAAAATGAAATAGGCTTCAAAAGCACCAGGGTGTTTCGATATGGCGGCTGGCCTTCCGCATAGCATACAACATCGTTGTCGTCTGCTTCTTCGTCAACGCGTACACCCGCTCGTTGTAGCAGCCCTGTTTATCAATTTATAATGTTTCCACTAGTACATTGCAGAAAACTGCACAATATAAGCTCCAAAGTATTTTGCATATTTACTTTATTAAGTTGTGATACCGAATACAGGCCGAGTGAAACAACAACGCTGGTCACACAAGCTTACAACATTGAATCGTTTTATTGCAAGTCAATTGATCGATGTTTACACAAAATAAAGGCCACGTAAGTAACATTTTAGCACGTACAGCAGTGAACAATATGCATGCATTAGCGTTGTTGTGCAAAGAAGGTATACGTACTACGCATAGCCCCAACAAAGATGCCGAGAGCACAGAAGCTGTCCAGCGCTGGCTGATATATCCATCGCACTGCACGAAACCTTCGCTGCAGTTTGTAAAGGTGTACCGCTTACGTCCCTGCACTTGTGTAGCTCAAGATTTCGCAACCACTCGTTGACAGTATACGGTAAACTTTCTGCAATTGGTATCAACATATTTGCGGGCCTTTCAGGCACATAATTGCGTGCCTTTTTCCCGCACTGCCAACTTAAGTGGGTCACTTTCCAATTTTCTACGCTTTCGCACTTTGCATTGTTCTGAATGTGAAATTAAATGAGGAACGGTATTTTAAGCTTAGCATTCTGAAGTCTTACAAATAGAATCGTCGAAAAAAGGCTTCATTCACTTTCGTTTACCTACGCAGCCAGGTGCGCTGTCGTCGTTTCAGTGGTGGCGACTCCACAGGCTGTGGCCGCGAAGCTCGCAACATTGCACGGGCAAGACTATGCGTAGTACGTATTTTGTTTGCACATGGACGCTATGCATGCATAGCGTTCACAGCTGTACATGCTAAAGCGTCACTTACATGGCCTTTATTTCTTGTAAACATCAATAGACTCGCAAAAAAACAATTTTTGACGCAATTTTGTGGGATCAGCGTTGTCGTTTGGCTCGGCCTCCTTGCGGCATCACACACTTACTGAAGTAGGTACGCAGGATACTTGTGAGCTTTTAGGGAGGAGTGTACTGCATTGTACTATGTGAAAAGAGAGAGTATGAGAGAGGGAGCTGCTCCAACGAGCAGGGGGACAGCCATGACAGCAGAAGCAGACGATGACTTTGTCGCCGACTATGCGAACGGCCAGCTGCCGTAGGGAAAGGCCCATATGCTTTGAAATTTTTTTTTCATTTTATACGCAGCTACAAATTATACATAGAGTATCCGTTGTTATTATTTGTTCAAGAAAGCTACTTGAGTGCAAAAGACAATAAAAACGTTTTCAGTTGTCAGTAAAATAGTAATTTTTCAAACTTTGTACAACTGCAACCACAAACCAGACGGCGAATCATCGCGTTCAACTTTTATCCCCATGGACTCTATGGACATGTCACTCCGTTGATTCAGTGGCACTGAGTTCCAAGGCATTGAAGATTGGTTGACTACTGAAATAAAAAAAAAACATTACTGATCTCTTCATCATGGGAGTCAGTATAAAACGAAAGTTAAACATGTCTTCATAAACGTAGTGGTTATTGTGTAGTGATATACAAGAGCTTGTATAGTTTGTATTGGCATTTCACTGATATAGCACCGTTTAACGCGGACGCAGCTACGTTGACGTCTAGCATCCCGTTTCCATCGCGACGACTACCAGCCATGATTGTGAAGTAAACGTTGTGATAAGTAAAGTTTTAATTTCGGAGCGTTTTAACTGCGTCGGCGGCGATCTCCCCACCCCAACTGCGCATGCCCGCGCCACGCGTATTGTGCTTCATGCTTGCGTCTTGTTCTGACAACAGAGTTTGCTAAAACCGACTTGAGGGTACTCTGTCGCTGCGATTGTTCAGCGACCAGAGGAATGATGGGTAGTACACGGATTTCCCTAGTCTTTGTACTTGCAGGCGGTGAATCGCACTTGCGGCTTCGTTTATTGCAGGTTTCGGTTTAATTTTGAAAGAAAGAGCAGAATATTTTCAAATCTGTGTCCCGATTTCAAATGGTAAGCCTAAAAAAATAAGACGCTGAAGAGCAACCGCTGAACATTTGTTGATTTTGGTTTTGTGAGAAAACAGCTCCAAGCCACACGAAAACACACGGAGCCATAGGCAGGCCATAAGTACGAAGATTAGGCAAATCTGTGTACTACCCATCATTTGCATGTTCGCTGAAGCGTCGTGCGTTGCAGCTCCCATAAACACTAGCGCCAAGGTGCCCTCTAGTGTATATTAGGAAACTCTGTGGATCCACTTGTTTGCTCCCCCCCCCTTTTTTTCGCCTCGCAGGGTCGACGCAGGCAGCGTCTGCTAGTAAACCCGACTGCAGCTCGTGCTGTACAACTGCTCACTGGCCGTAGCTACCGTTAAGTCGAGTTGGCCTGTCTGCCTGCAGTGCCAGAATACATAACCTAGCGTATAAAAAAGCAACCTCGAGGCGGCCGCAATAAAAATGAAACGCGACGCGTGCGTTTTGCGCCCTGCATCTGTCGGCGCTATGTAGCCCGGATACATGGGGGACGCGAACACGGATCTATTTTCTGCCTAAGGGCGAATGTTAAAGAAATTGAGACGGAACAGTGTGCGCAACGCAGCTTCATCTGGTCAGTGCGCGGTACCTATAGGAACCATGCAGTCGAATTTTTCAGTGTGGGTGCACCGCCAGAGCACTACAATTAGCGGAGAAAAAACGAAACATTAGGATGGGATCTGTCAAAATAGGTCTTTCAAAATTCCCACGCTTCCATGCCCGCGTGAGTGGGCGGGTTGCTGCAGGGATACACGGGGACGCGTGCGCACGTCTGTTTTCTGCATGCCCCTAACGACCAGCGTCAACGAACTTAGGATGACCTGGTACCAGCGACGCAGGTCCTTCTGGTCAGCGGATGGTGCCCATATGTAGGCACTGGAATGCACATCAGCGTCCTACCACTCATTGAAGGCAACGCTTCTCCTTCATTCAATAAATGAGAATGAAAAAGGCATAACAAATAATCATTCTCAAACCATCTCGCCCTTCATAAGGCCGACGCAGGCTGTGTTTGCGAGTAAAAACCGATGGCTCGAGCTGCACAACCGTTTACTGGCCGCCTTGTATATGTAGGCACTGGATCGCACATCAGCATCCTCCACTCAATGAAGCCAACGTGTCTCCTTCAGTCAGTAAATAAGAATAATGAAGACAAAATAACATTGAGGCCTTCCAAAACCATACCCAGTTACGCAACATTCACGCGAAACCCTACCCCCCCCCCTCTGTGACGCATTTATTCAAGTTCCCCCCCCCCCTTGGGAAGACTCGGGTGGAATTTTTTCAAAGTACACCTAAACACAGCGTATCGTTAATCGCACACGAACATGGCATGAACAAGAACACACCAAAGAGTGCTACTTGATATGCAGGTAATCAAGGATTGTAAATTCTGGAGAGAAACAGCACGATGTGTGCCCCTGGAACTTACGCCAGCGCTCACACATACTGGGTTTCCGAAACGCTGGACGCATGAGTTCATAGCTTGAGCCGCGAACGCACGCCGGCATTCCACGTCCTGCTGTCCTCTCTTTCGCTTCACCAAGGCACGTTATTCGCCAGTCGACCCCATTGCCTTGCTGCAGTGCGTACTGGAGCTCAGTTGAGTTGAAAAAACTTCCTTTGCCCAACTGTTGTACCCGGGGCTAAGATGGCAAAAATCCACCGATCAAGCAGTTTTATTTATAAACTGGTGTTATTGAGTCAGCCGTCAACTAGTCAGCAATGAAACATCGTTGGTGCATGCTGAACCTGCACGACTTAAAAACGACGAGTTGACACGCGCTAACAAGCAGTGAAAAGCAAAGAACATAACTGCATCAGTCAATCCAATGCTTGTTCAGTCAAGGTTTCAAATACGAATGGACTTACTAGTCGGGCTATGCCAGGCGAACGTCGGGATCCGTCCACCACCCGGTTCCATAGGCACCGTTCAGCAAAATTTTCCCGTCTGACTGCTGCGCCAGAACTTATACCCTATCGGATAAAAAATTGGCAGATCCCACGTACAGCGGGAATCGAGGATATGCGAAGCACGAATAAGGAATGTTGATATGTCACATTAACATCAGCACAAAGTTACGAGGTGGAGGTAAATGATCACATACATAACTTCCATGTCATGAATATCATGTTTGGATGTGTCGTTTACCTTCGTCATCTATTCACTTCACGGGATACCAGAGCTAGCAAAGCGACCCCGAGCACGCTACGAGTGAGGTATGTTGTCATGTTCCTACACGACACGCGTATAAAAATTATCATGTTTCCACCAGTCATATACATCGTCATTCATTGACGTCACGTAACACCGAATTCGGTATATGTGGAGCTAGAAAAACGGACGCAAGCGCATCATGAAGGGCCCAACATACTCCAATGTAGCGTTGACACGCGCGCACGATGGGCACAGCGACGCTACGTTAGCTAAACGCAAGCACTCGATAGCCCGACGCCAGGCGCGACCAGCGTCCGTTGGCGCGGCCCGACGGCAAACGGTGCGAAATGCGACTTCTGCATTTCGCAACAATGCGTTACCCAGACAACACTGCGTCTCCCTCTTTTTGTGATGGACAGAAGCCAGACGCGCAGGAATGCGCAGACGTCAAAGCAACGCAGCGCGGCCCGCGCCGGCGATTATATAGCAGGACTGGTGCCTCCATGGCTGGCAACGCCTGCGTGACGCGACGAAGTGAACACCAGCGAGCACGCGCACCGCGTCACGTTGAAATGTATTGGCGTCTTGACTGTGGCATGTAGTCATGCTCACACTTGATGCGCATTTCATGATTATCATCTTTGCACCAGTCACATGCATTCGTCATCCATTGGTGTCATGTAATACCAAATTTAGCATAGCTGAAGCTAGCGAAACGATCGCGAGCGCATCGTCAGTGTGCATGTAGCCATGTTGTTAAATTACACGCATATAATGATTTTCATGTTACAGTCCGTCACTTCTGTCCGCCATGCAGTCATGTCATACCACAGCGGTTTAGGAACACCACGCGTGTCCATTCCAGGCGGCCCTACATGTACTCGTGTTCTCACATGACACGCATGTAATTATTATCAAGTTTGGACGTGCAATTTACCTTTGTTATTTGTTGGTGTCATTTAATATCAAAATGGGTATATGTGAAGCGATTGAAATGGCCACAAGCGCATCATCAGTGGCGTATATAGTCATGTTGTTACATGACACGCATCTCATGTTTATCATGTTTGCACCAGTATCATACCTTCGTCATCCATTCACGTCCCGTGATACCAAATTTGGTATAAGTGGAGCTAGCGAAATGGCCGCCAGCGCATCATGAGCATCGCATGCAGTCTTAATGTTACATGACACGCATATCATGATTATCTTGATTGCACCAGTCACATACTTTCGTCCTCCATTCACGTACAGTAATACCAAATTCGCTATATGTTACCCTAGCGAAACGGCGGTGGGCGCATCATGATCGTGGCATGTAGTCATGTTGTTACATGACTCGCATATCATGATTTTAAGGTTAGGGTCTGCCACTTGTGTTCGCCATGCAATCAAACCATACCAAACTAGTTTTGCAACATGTCATGTGACAGAAACCACCGCAAGAGCTGCAGGACCATGAAATATAAATCATGAGATTCATGACATACAATTCACAATTTTTGTGTTATTGCGAGTCAAATAAGTTCTTCATACAGTCATGTTATATTGTCACGTGCTTTTGGAAAAGAAAGACAATGACAGTTGTGCATGTGCCATGAAGTACAACGAAATGGATGAAAAAGAAGAACTTGTTTTGCGCGTTCTATTAAAAGAACCTACCTGCTTCTGGCGTCTTAGTTTCTGCCGCAAGACCTCTGTTTCGACGTCGTGACACTGGTGGAGCTGCTGGAGCCTACAACCTGATGCAGGACAGTCTTGCTCGGACCCGTTCATCTAGTCCAGAGCCTCAGCCCCTCGTCACGACTCCAGTGCATCGATTCAGTCGGCGCCTACTAGGCCTAAGTCCAGAGTCCACACCTGTTCCGCCTCTTTCCAACATGGCAGCTCCTACGACATCCACGGTTATTCCGCCATCGCAGACCACTCTTCCCTCGCAGGTAACTCTTGCCAGTCGCATCTGTTGCCGAAATCGTCCGCCAGGAGTTGAGGCAAGCCATTACACCACCCGCGCCAAATCCTGAGCCACACCCAGCGAGCTACGCTGATTTGGTCCGTCGTCCTCCACCGACATTTGTGGCGACGCCCTTCCAGCCACGACCCACTGCCGTACCTTGGTGGCAACGAGATTCTACGAGACGACCACCAGTTCGCCGAACTGACTTGTGGCGCATGGCCGACCGTCGACCTATTTGCTACCGCTGCGGAGAACCTGGTCACATTGCCCGCTATTGCCGTCACGGCGATTCTGGGTTCGGGAACTTTTCTCGTCCCGCTTCTTTCCGCTCCGAAGATTGTCGTGCCCACGATGCCGATCAACTATCGCCTGCTCAAGCAACCCCACCGCGTCGCTGGCGATCTCCATCACCTGCGCGTCACCGTGACTTCCCTCACAGCTACGCGGACGTCACCAGAGGCCGTTCGCCAAGCCCGCGCCGGGGAAACTAACTGATGCGACCTCGGGGGGCAAGGTTGCCAATCGTCGACACACTGAAAAGTTCCCCCAATCATCGCAAGAAGGTATGACGACAACGACGATGAATACGACGACGAATAATAATGCTGATGAAGTTGTACGTGCCGATCTGGGCGTTCTCATTGACGAACATCACGTTACAGCACTGGTCGACACTGGCGCCGACTTCTCAATCATGCGACAAGAGCTCGCCGACCGCCTCAGAAAGGTCAAGACTCCGTGGACAGGGCCGCACATAAGGCGTGCTGGTGGTCAGCTGATGACACCCACGGGTAAATGCACCACAAGACTTCGCATCGGAGATTCTAGCTTCGTGGCCACTTTCGTCCTGTTGTCAGACTGCTGTAAAGAGTTAATTTTGGGCATGGATTTTCTTCAAGATCATGGCGCTGTTATCAACATCCCTCAACGTATGGTGACATTTTGCGCTCATCCTTATGCCGACAACAGCAGTGAAGAACCGCGCGGCCGTTTGCGAATAGCCGACGATGTGACACTCCCACCGAGATCCTGCTGCCTTGTGTCGGTGTCCAGTGGGTGTCCTTGCTATAAAAATGTGATAGCGGAGCACATAGTCACTCTTTTGTTCACGCAAGGCATTTCCATCGCGAGGGGCGTCCTGGCGCTTACTGGTGGACAGGCAGAAGTGCTCCTCACAAACTTCAGCAACGAGCGCCGTCAAATCCAGAAGGGTACCGCAATTGCCTACTACGACGATGTAGACCAAGCCGGGGATTGTTTTACCTTGCAACCAGATGACGCGGCTGTCCCCGCCTCGACAACTTTGTCTGTGGACATCTTCTCTACGCTACCGCCCTCTGATAGGAAGCGCCTGCTTGAACTTATACAACAATTCGAAGACTGCTTTTCGCGTACGTCAAAGGTACAGCAAACACCATTGACCAAGCACCACATCATTACTGAAGACAACACGCGACCGATTCGGCAAAACCCCTACCGTGTGTCTCCGAAAGAGCGCGAGGAGATTCGGAAGCAAGTACACAAGATGCTCGCGGATGACGTCATACAACCTTCGAAAAGTCCTTGGGCGTCCCCCGTGGTTTTGGTCAAGAAAAAAGACAGCAGCTTGCGCTTCTGTATTGATTATCGCAAGTTGAACCAAGTCACGCAGAAAGACGTCTATCCACTGCCCCGCATAGACGATTCACTCGATCGGCTGCGTCATGCGCGCTATTTCTCTTCAATGGACCTCCGAAGCGGCTACTGGCAGATAGAAGTCGACGAGAGAGATCGTGAAAAAACGCCCTTCGTGACGCCCGATGGTCTATACGAATTTAAAGTGCTTCCTTTTGGTTTGTGCTCGGCGCCAGCCACTTTTCAGCGTCTCATGAACACCGTACTATCAGGCCTGAAGTGGCAAACATGCTTGGTCTATCTGGACGATGTTATTGTATTCTCAGCAACATTCGAGGAACATCTCAGCCGTTTATTCACCGTCCTTCAAGCCATGCGTTCGGCCGGCCTTACTTTAAAACCGGAAAAATGTCATTTTGGTTTTAACGAACTCAGCTTCCTAGGCCACGTCGTCAGTCACGAGGGTGTTCGACCTGACCCGGCCAAAATAGACGCCGTAGCGCAATTTCCTGCACCATGCGACAAAAAGGCCGTGAGACGCTTTTTAGGGTCGTGTGCCTATTACCGGCGATTTATTGAGGGCTTTTCGTCTATTGCGGCGCCATTGACACGACTCACGCGTGAGGACGTCCCCTTCTTTTGGGGTGAACAACAGCAAATGGCGTTCAATGAACTACGACAACGCCTGCAAACACCTCCAGTCCTCGCGCACTTCGACCAGGAAGCCCCTACAGCACTTCACACTGACGCCAGCAATGTAGGTCTGGGTGCCGTTCTGGTGCAGTGGCAAGACGGCTGTGAAAGAGTAATAGCCTACGCCAGCAGAACTCTCTCTCGCACGGAGGAGAACTACTCGACTACCGAGAAGGAGTGTCTCGCCGTGGTGTGGGCGGTCATCAAATTTCGTCCATATTTGTACGGCCGCTCCTTCAAGGTTGTTAGCGACCATCACTCTTTGTGCTGGCTCACCAACCTTAAAGATCCATCTGGCCGTTTGGCGCGCTGGAGCCTAAGACTTCAAGAGTTCGACATGACCATCGTCTATAAATCTGGGAAGCGGCACACCGACGCCGACTGTCTCTCACGGTCGCCAGTGGAGACTGTCGCTCGTGATGACGAAAACATCGACGCGGCATTCTTGGGAGTCGTCAACACGGCCACTATTGCACAGGAGCAGCGCAGTGACCCCGAGCTGTTACCACTCATTGAATATTTAGAAGGACGCCGTAAGGACGTGCCGCGGTTATTTGCCAGAGGACTGCCATCTTTGTGCTTGCGAAACGATGTTCTCTATAAGAAAAACTTCTCACCAACCGGCAACCCGCACTTGCTCGTCGTGCCTGCCTCTCTTCGAAAAGAAATAATGGAAGCGTGCCATGATGAAGCAACTTCTGGTCATCTAGGCTACATCCGAACATTGTGCCGACTGCGATGCAAGTACTACTGGCCAAAGTTACCCGCTGATGTTAACCATCACGTGCGAACTTGCACCGACTGCCAAAGACGCAAAGCACCTCTTAGCAAGCCAGCCGGTCTTTTGCATCCAGTCCTAGCACCAGTGAAGCCGTTCACCCAGATTGGAATGGATTTTCTGGGCCCCTTTCCAACTTCAACAACAGGTAACAGATGGATAATCGTGGCCACCGATTACCTCTCCCGTTATGCGGAGACTAAAGCTATGCAGCGCGGCACAGCAGCAGAGGCCGCTCAGTTCTTCATCGAAAACATCGTCCTTCGGCATGGCGCTCCGACAGCAGTGATCACAGACAGAGGACCTGCCTTCACCGCAGAACTTTTGGAGTCGGTTCTCAGACTCAGCGGTACAGCTCACCGGAGAACAACTGCTTACCATCCGCAGACAAACGGACTGACAGAGCGCCTCAATAGGACCCTCACAGACATGATCAGCATGTACGTTGACAAGGAACATAAAAACTGGGATCAGATATTGCCGTACGTGACCTTTGCCTATAATACCGCTCGACAAGAAACCACTGGAATGACGCCGTTCAGTCTGATCTATGGTCGCGAAGTCACGACAACGTTGGACGCCATGTTGCCGCATGAGTGTGACGACATCCATGTGGACGCCGAAGAGTTCACTCAGCGCGCCGAGGAAGCCAGACAGCTCGCGCGTGTGCGCATCTGTCATCAACAGCATCAAGATGCACAACGGTACGACCCCCGACACAAGTTTATTAGCTACACACCAGGCGACAAGGTCTGGGTCTGGATTCCGATACGTCGACGTGGACTGTCGGAAAAACTTCTAAGACGATACTTGGCCCATACAGCGTCACGCGACGCTTGAACGACGTGAACTATGAAGTTGTTCCCGACACTGACTGTAGTTCTAAGCATCAAAATCATTTACCCGAAGTCGTACACGTCGTCCGTATGAAACCGTATTTATCCAGTTGACGTGACCACTTCATACGCCTGGTAGAGCGCCTAGGTTGCGCATCGGGACGATGCCTCTTTCGGAGGGAGGCAAATGTCACGTGCTTTTCGAAAAAAAAGACAATGACAGTTGTGCATGTGCCATGAAGTACAACGAAATGGATGAAAAAGAAGAGCTCGTTTTGCGCGTTCAATAAAAGAACCTACCTGCTTCTGGCGTCTTAGTTTCTGCCGCAAGACCTCTGTTTCGACGTCGTGACAATATCATACCAAGTTTGGTATTGATACCATTATCGAAACGTTCAGGAGAACTAAATGTCGTAGGCAGATAGATAGATAGATAGCTAGATAGATAGATAGATAGATAGACAGATAGATAGATAGATAGATACGCTCAAAGTTGCCGAGGTTCACTAAGAAATGCTTCGCATTTAAAAAAAGCAACCTTGAGACGGCGTCGGTGAAAATGGAACGCAACGCGTGCGTCTGCGCCTGCATCAGTCGGCGGATAGTGGCCGAGATACATGGAGGACGTGCGCACGCGTCTATTTTCTTCGTGCTTCTAACGGCGAAGGTGAAGACTTTCCGAGCTGGCAGTGTGATGCAACACATCTCCCTCTGGCCAGTGCGCGGTGCCTACAGCAACAGCTGCGGGTGCGTTCGTTCCTAGCAACAAGACCCCCTCCCCCCATGTCACGCTTCGGCGTTGGCAGCTGTCAGCAAAAGCCGCGGGCACATGCGTTTATTCTCGCCCCTAGCAGCCGGAGCCCCCAACTCCTTGACATGAACATGACTTGCCACCACCTCAATGTAATGTTAAAACACGTCTGTAGCATTTGTGCTGCAGCGTTTGTGTAGCGTTTGTTTTATCTGAGTATTTTGAAACAGCTATATATACAGTGCCGTCTCCTTGGCGCCGCCGAAACTGAGAAGGCGACTATGTTACTTTATGGTACTTTCTCTACGGAGCGCCGAAGCGCCCAGGAACGCTACGAGTGCTCGACAAGAATGGACGCGCGTTTCAGGGGCTCCCGCTCTTTTCATGGGAGCCGGTGCAATATGACTTTACATTTCATCAAAAAAGCCTCTGATCTTCCTAACATTGTTCTGCACTAAAAGATACCTATCTCAAACAGGTGGGCCGCTTTTTGGGCCTTTTATGCGCACTTGTTGACCTCACCTCGAGGGAGCTACGCTCGCCCGACCAAGCGTGTAACCTAACGCTGACGGCGTCGTCACTTCCCCGCGGTCGCACCCAAACATGGCGACTACCACTCTGTAGATATCAAGCCACGACGTTGGCACGGAAAGAAGTTTCTGCCTCAATGCTCGAAAATTCGTTTCACCAAAAGATATTGTGGATGAGGTACTGTTCACCGTGGTGGGTACCTCTGAGGAAGAGATGGCACCACACAAATGCAAGCCATTGTGCCTGGTGTGCGGCGAGAGACACCTCATCGGTCCCAAACCAAGTTTATGCCGCCTGCAGAAGCCAGGAGGCATCACGGCAGCCGTGGCTCGTCGAAGCATTGGTCAAGGTCCAAGACAACTGACGTCATGCCACAAGGACATCGACTGCGAGCTACCAACCAAGCCACCAAGAACCCTGCTACCCGAGGGAACAGTCAGCAAGCACCACCTACACCTAAGATATTAACGTCACAGCCAAAATCATCCAAGACACCTGACCACGGAGCCCCCGTACTCCAAGCTGTGGACTTTCGACATCTGACAGATGCCGGTGCCGGACGCGGCCGACCAAGAGAGAGAGAGAGAGAGAGAATAACGATGAAAGAAAGGTAGGGAGGTTAGCCATGGCTGAGTCTGGTAGTCTACCTTGCACTGGCGAGGGGGTAAGGGTAATTAAATGTTAAAGAGAGAAGGAACGAGAGAATTGTCACTCATGCCGTCGCCAAACGGCAGTTATGTGCTTAACATCACAGACGGTGAGTCACATTCGTTGCAATAACTTGTGTGCATGGTTCCATGCACCCAAAATGTTGCTGATGGTGAAGCCATGATGGTGCCACTTGCGTTCTCAAGCAGCAGACTTCTGAAGGCTTGCGAGAAGTGGAGTGATGGTGTCAAGCAGTTGCAACCCGCTTTGAGATATCGGTGTCTGCACCTTTCTCAGTAGCACAAGCACAGCACTGACCAGGGTGTTAACCATGCCGATAACTTGTCCTTCGTCCGTCAAGTTATTAGGTACCGATGATGTGTCCCTCACTGTCGAAGTCTGATGCTTCACGTCAGGCGCATGTATATTTGGGAGTTCAGGTCAAGCGTCATCTGCATTGCTGGTAGAGGCATCATTGTCCTTTAAAACAGCTGCGTACTGACTGGGTAATAAGAACGAAGCGTCAGCTCCACCACTAGCAGAAGCGTCGTTGTTCTTAGAACCAACAGCGCTTGGCCAGAGTGGGAGAGGTGGAGGTGTGGTTTCGGACGTTCTTCGCGAGGCGACGAGGCTTTGGCGGCTTTGGTGCTGTGCCGGCGACAGGACCGTCGTCGCGTATTAGATGCAGCTGCTTCTTGGTGTGAGATGTCATCTCTAGCCTTTTTCAGTATTGTTAGCTCCTTTCGAATAAAAGGGCAGTCCTTCGAAGAGGCATCTTGTGGCATATTGCAGTTTGAGAACTTCAGAGTCGTGGCTTAGCACGTGTCCTTCTTGTGATCCCAGTGCATCGGAAACAGACAGTAGAGTTCGTGCACACACCACTTACGTGACCTAACTTCATGCACTTCCAGCACTGTAGTTGTTTTGGTATAATAGGGCGAACTGTGTCTCTGAAGTGGCCCACTTTTACGTGTGATGGAAGTGATTCGCCCTAAATGTAATTCTTACGCATCGTGATGTCCTGATACGACATATACTTGTAATAATGGCATCTTCTCAAGCCGGCCTAATCAAGGCTGGTAGGTCCGAGTTGGCAATGGCTTCGGCAACATCATACATCACCCCAGTGCTCACTTCTTTGCTCAGCGGTATATGAGAGCGGACTTCATCCCATTAGGTTACTTCAGGTAATCTGGCAAGCGCCGTCACAGGATATACGTCAATCACTAGGATGTTCTTGCGGCTATTCACTCTTACTTCCTTTACCTCATTCGGCACCAGTGCCTCTAGCTGTACAGACACGGCTTGGTGGGTTAAGGCGTCTGATGTTGTCACTAGCGAGAACTGGAATGAAAAGAATGGTTAATACCTCGGTATTCCACGAAGATCGCATGGTGGGCTCACTCAAATTGGATGAAGTGCTAAGAATTCGTCTCTTTCCCTTGTGGTTTCTCACAAGCTCGAATTTGTCGCCCCCTGATTTATGGCTGCTGACGCAGTAGGGCTCGGTGCCATCGCTGTCAGTGCCACTCTCGGAGCTGAACACCCGTGGTCATTCCGGAGTGAGGTAGTCTTCCGTAGGTAGTCTTCATCACACACCAGCACAAGACCGCGCTGACCGGCAAAATGAAAATTATTCCCAAAAAACCACGGAACTCAACATTCGGCATTCTGTTACACAGGCACAAGAAAACAGCTTCTCGGGCAAGAAACGGAACGAGAGCCACCTCCTTCTCTTGCTCTTCTTCCTCCACCTATTACGCCGAATTCCTCTAGCTCAAACAAGAGCTTGCTTCACTGCGGGCACAAAACGCGCAGCTTCAAGCCAAATATTCGCTTTGGAGACAGGTAGTGCACCACTATCCCAGCCTCATCCCTCACGAACATTACTGATACCGCCCCAGAACCGACGCCCATGTGCACCATTCCGTCCCTCTCGGAGACATCTAAAGCTGAAGAGCAATTTCAGGCTCTCGAAATTGCCAAGAATGCTAAGCATTAATGACAAAACTCACGATCATAAGCAAAAGCATCAACACTTTTTCCAACATTATCACCCCACAGGTGACGAGTAACATTAAAACTTGGCTCCACAGCCTGAACCCTCGAAGATGCAGGGCTATTTCCCTGAAGGACGTTAACCATTCCTTTAAGGTTTCACAACTTGTCGACCTCATTAGTATAACCTCCGAGTACTCCGCGCTCCTACTTCCACAGGGCGCCGACGTAGGGGTAGAGTCTCTCCCAGCCACCCCAATTTTTCCATATGGCGACAACTCATAATCCCTGCTTCCCCATCTTCACTCTGGAAACCTCAGCTACTTTCTGTAATTCAGTGGAACTGTAGACGCTTCAAAGATAGGGCCAAACAGGCCTATTTCCGCCTCTACCTTGAAACCTTTAAACACCTGTGCGCTGTCGTTGCCGTTCAGGAGCTCGGCAACGCCATGCGCCTCTCAGGTTATAACACTTTTTAAGGGGACCCATTCGCCTGTCTTCTTGTACGTAAAACTTTAAATACACAAAAGGTTGACCTCGAAATTTCGAAACCATACCAGTACGCTACGGTCATGTCGTTCCTCTACACAGAACTAACCCCTCCGGTGCACATCTTCAATATTTATTGCGACCTTTACGCCGACGACATCCCTCTGTGAGAGACATAGGGATGCCTGGACAGCATGGAGGACAGTCTGCAAACTACATCACATATAGTGGACGATTATGCTGCATACTGCGGCCTCCATTGTTTCCCACAGAAGACAGAATTCGTGCACCGTCCACCATAAGAGCAGTGCACCTCGTCCATTAACCTTTCCCTGCACAGTGGACCTATAAAGGAGGCACAGGATATCCTTGACCTAGGGCTCCACATTTACAAATATTGCAGGGTCGAGACAGCACTTCACAAGCTGCGTAAGGTAAGAGAACAGGTGGGCCACATGGCTCACCGATACTCCAACAAGTGGGGAGGTCTCAAAAGCAACAATGTGCTTTGTCTGACACATGGTTTGTCTGTAGTCGCATTTTTTATGCGACTCCGTACCTGCACTTGCGGAAGCATGATGAAGATTGTTTAGATGTCACCCTCCGCAAAATCATCAAGAGAGACCCAGATCTCCTGATCAATACTTCCCATGCAAAACTTCTTGCCTGAGGAGTAGTAAACACCTACCGGAAGCTCCGGGAGGCTTACTAAAAAATTAATACACGTGCCTGGCGCAGACCCCGTCAGGAGACGGCTATCTCCTACGCATTGGGCGTGAATTCCACACAGCGGAGTGGTACGAGTACCTGAACATTTTAAATCCGCGATGCATGTTCGACCCCTCCCGATCAATATGTCCCGTGAGTTTCTTCGGCATCCTCAAGTAGCATTCATCTTCTTCGCTGCAGTATATATATATATATATATATATATATATATATATATATATATTTATATATTTATATATATATATATATATATATATATATATACATATCTTTGCAGTGAAGAAGACGCACGTACGAAATAATTTTATGAACATTTGGTACGCGGGTCCGGCCTTCAGAATACAGTGTATGGCATGAGTGCTGTTCATAGAGAAACGACATAAAAGGCAATCTATGGGCTTATATAGACGCAAGTCACACGATCTTAAGGGCACCTGATACACATGTAAAAATATCGTTTCAATGCACGAGCAGGTGGCGAGCACGTTATTTAAAAACAAAAAGATCCAACGCATAACACGAAGAGTAGTCCAACAGGTATTATAAAGGTGAAAAAAGAAGAAAAGATAATGAATGAATAATAAAGAAGAAACAAAGGGCTATAAAAAAAGGACATCACAGAGCTGCTACGTATATAACCGATACAGGCAATGAGCGTGACTTGCTGACTGAGCAAGGTAGAGAACAGATAGACAGGGTGATACAGGTTATAGAGAAAGGCAATGAGTTTTCCTACGTTTTCATTCAGACCAGACGTGACGGCGTCGAACTTGTAGATGAGAAATAATTCACGGGCTTCTCTATCATAATTTGTGCGGAAACCAGATTCGAGTAATATGACATGTAGATTTTGAAAAGAGTGGTCAGGGAGGTGCACGTGTCTTGAAATGGGCAAGGGGGGCAGGTGTTGGCATGAGATTTATGGTTGTTACAAAACGCAGTCTAAAAGGCCATTCTGTTTTGGCTAATGTACTCTGTTTTGCATAGGCGCCACATTCTAATCATGTAATGTCACGTTCTTATGGCCGCAGTCAAGATAGTCTTTTATTCTTAAGGAAAAAGTTGGAACCTGTAACGGGTGACTTGTTTGCAAGTGGCGCATGTACGGGCCTACTTTGCACCGTGGGTTTCGGCAAGGATCGCACCCGATCGTGTCAGGAGTGTCTGTTTTTGGCAATGATGATGATGAGAGTATGGTTTCGAGTATTTTTAGCTTTGCGATACACAGTGCACCCGAAAGAACCAAACTTTATTAACCTTTCAGATACAGAACATAGCAACGATGAACTGAGTGTACTATCACGCGGACTTACATTCTGGCCTGGCAATGGAAAGTACGATGAATTCACGATTTTATAAGACCTAGATGACTTTGCGGAAATCCACGACTGGAGGTATATTTCTTCGATAAACCCCAAAAAGATAACCTGCTATTACGCCAACAGGGATCGACATCTGGATCTTAATATAAAGGAGGTTCAGAAAGATGCCATACATGCGTACAAGATGCACAAACCAAATACGATTAGCATATCAAGGAAAAAAGAGCACCAC
This sequence comes from Rhipicephalus annulatus, assembly GCA_013436015.1. Classification (NCBI taxonomy): domain Eukaryota; kingdom Metazoa; phylum Arthropoda; class Arachnida; order Ixodida; family Ixodidae; genus Rhipicephalus; species Rhipicephalus annulatus. The sequence continues at coordinate 94,399 of WOVY01006620.1, forward strand.
GAAGATCTTGTCATTAAACCAGCAGACAAAGGAGACGCGACTTTTGTGTCTCAATAGATCGGACTATATTGAGGAAGGCAGGCGACAACTCAATGACAAACAATTTTACAAACACCTTGACTCCGAAGCTACCACAGAGCACAAAAAGATCATTGTAACAACCCTAGAGGATCTCACACGTGAAGGCGTCAATGATTCAAAGCTTGTAAAGGAACTTACTACGGTACATTTGGTGCCTCGTTGTTATTACATGCTGCATAATATTCATAAGGAGGGAAACCCTGGCAGACACATTATATCAGGCACAGGAACGCTAATGGAACCCATTTGCAGTTATATTGACTTTTTAATCATAGACATGCCACCCACGCATGGAGTCCTTCTTGCGTGAACCAAACCCTTTTCTTCGGGAAATATTGGACGTGAAATATCCAGCCGGAGCATTCCTCTTAATATTAGATGTTAGTTCACTCTACGCAAATATCCCACATGACGATGGTGTAAGGGCACCCACAATCCCAGCGCATTTTCAAGCAAAAAAGTAATTCAGATCTTAAAGGGGTACTGACACAAAAACCTTGGCCTCCACGTTTTTCTGCTGCAATGCGTTGCTGGCGGCTCGTTAGTCATGGCATAACACAGCATTTGTTGCAGCACGCGACAGATAATTAATTACAGGCCCCTCATTATCAATCAGTTTCTGTTTCGGTTTGAGAGATTTCCAACAACTGGGTGCAACTGTCGCCCCCTAGCGTGTGCAGCTCTTGACCACGCCAGCACACAAAAATTTGACGCACTTCCGCACGGTCAGCCTAAAGAATTACTTTCGAATAAGAAACGGGACTGGAATGTCGAAAAACACATACTTTTGTAAGCTTGGGCCACGCCCACGTATTCGCAACCAGCCGCCGAGAAATGAAGACTGCGGGAACGAACGCGGCAAGAGAAAAATAGCGGCTATGAACTCATCATATCTTGTTTGTTGACCGTAGCGTGGTGACGTGAGGGGAAGTAGGGGGTCACCTCGGGGTCCTTTCTAATGGTGTCTATAGCGCTATGGAGCCTGTCGCTCACCCAAACTTCAAAATGAATTTAAAATACGTTCCAAGCTATATTCGCTGTTGATATTTTGCAGATGATATACGAATGTTCACGAAATCGACTCCGCAGGCTATCTCAGCCCCGAAATTTTGGGTCAGTACCCCTTTAACGAGACTTGTACTCGAATTGAACAGCTTTAAATTTAACAATGAGTAATACCTTCAAATCACCGGCACGGCAACGGGTACAAGAACCTGGAGACTTACAAAGAGAGTTCAGCTAAATTGAGGATGACGCAGCGAGCAATGCAAAGGAAAATGGTAGGCGTAACCTTATGAGACAAGAAGAGAGCAGGGTGGGTTAGGGAAAAACCGGGGTTAAGGATACCATTGTTGGAATAAAAAAAGGAAATGGACATAGGCATGGCATGTAGCACGGAGACAGGATAATCGCTAGTCATTAAGGCTAAATAACTGATTTTAGAGAAGACAAGCTGGTTAGGGGGAGACAGAAGTGTTCGGTGGGCAGAGGAGATTTATTTAGAAGTTAGCGGGTATAAGACCGAGTTGACAGGCGGAACATGGAGAGGCCTTTGTTTTGAA
>WOVY01006621.1:0-67500 GCA_013436015.1 Rhipicephalus annulatus
TGAAGCATAGTGAGAGAGGAACGAAGCTGTCATGCCAGAGTACGTGTTCCTTCATTAGACGCACTCACAAGCGTTGCAGTCGCTAACAATACAAGTGACGAGGGTGGCTAATGCTAGCTTGAAGGGCTTGAATACATTTCGACAGTACTGGCAGGTTGACATGGTAACTAGCGTAGACAAATTGTGAAGGAACAAAGTACAGAGTGCTTAATGAAAAGAATTTGTGCGGAAACAAAATGCAGTCTCTACACGATCTATCAGTGTTTCAAAGAGCCCCACTTTTTTATATTTGTTTTTGTTGTATGTGAACCCTAAACTTGCCCCCACTTAGTTTCGGAAAATATTTTAGCAGTGAGCCTGTATAAAGACAGTTCTCTATGTAAGATCACACCAAGTGGAAAATTTTCAAACTTTATGTCAATAGAGAATATAGGGGAACTTCAACTTTTTTTAGATGATGTAATGCTTTGGAAAACCAACAGAGAAATGATCGCTTATACTGAGAACATCACGTTGGAAATACCAACGATCGTAAACCTGGAGATCTCTCGATTACAGCATGTCATTTAGCGCGCAAATGCTACACAACATTAAAACCATGTCAAAGAGGGAAAAAAATGGAAAGACAAGTGTTCGAATATTCAGATGGCATTGATCATCTTTGCTGTGTTTTGTTTATAGCAAACGACGCTGTTCTCCTCCGACGAGCGGGGTGGTCGAAACAGTGCTCAATTAGAATTGCACATCGGCAGCCGTACCACGCAGTAAATGCGTAAATATGCATGTTTTCGACTTACGTGCGACCGACGCGAGACGAACCTCTGCTCTGCTGGGACTGTGGGGAGACGGGTACTGCGAATGCGTCGACGGAGTGCCCGTCAGGTACGGGTAGCGAAGAGCCTGTTGTCAGGTGGGAAAGAAAAAAGGAATAGCGAAACGATCAGGCCACAATCGGCATGACTGTTGGAACAATCGACGTGAAACTGCAGTAAAAAGTGTTTTAAGTATGAGAAGTGTTATAGCCGTGTTTTCGGACAGATTGTTTCAATTGCCTTGCATTACTTGTCGCGCCAACACGGCAGGACTACCGAAGTTATCTGTCTCGCTCGCTGTTGACTCACTTTATTCCCGCAAGAACCTATAGCGCAAACTGCTGCACGAACGCACGCACGCATACACAAACACACGCTCACGGAAAGAGAGAGAAACACCGAAATGAGAGTGGACGTGCCATTTTTCGCACTACATTCGTGTAGCGATGTCAGACCAAGTAGCCCAATAAGCAGTCCTTAGGTGACCCACCTACTGAGTCGTCACTTGTAGCAAGCTGTGGTATGCGACTTCTACAACAAGTTATCAGTAACGTATAAGTATATGAATCGTGTGTAAGGGTGGCTGACAAGTCATGATTCCAGCGTGTTTTCTTTCTTTTGCAGCGAAAGCTGTTATGAGATCACTTTTCTGGTCATGCGCAGTTGTCCGCCGCCGCCGTGTCCGTAACCAGATCGTGCAAAAAAACAGAAAAAAAAACCTTGTACCAATGACACAGGGGTATTGAGGCCGGGTCCGCTGGGTGCCAGCCCATTATTCTACCACTGAGTTGCGCCGGTGCTTGTAACTAGTTGTCAGACTTGCGTTAGGCAGGCATGACCTAGCACCAATGGCACAGTGACTCGAACCCGGGTCCGCTGGGTACCAACCCAGTATTCTAACACTGAGCTACACTGGTGCGTGTAACTTGCTGTCAAACTTGCTTTAGGCAGGCTTGATGTCGGTAAAGCAATCGCGTTATTACGACTTGTAAAACATTTTTACAAAAGCGAAATAACACCAGTCGTCGCACAATGCGAATAGCGTAATGACGGCGGGCCGTCCAATGCTCCAAACCATCACAAAAGCTTGTTCTTGTTTCCTATAACCTGTGGCGCATACCCCATTCAGCCATAATTCCTCATCACCGTCAGTCCCTGCATGGACAATCGGCACAACTTCCATGCAAGTGTTTAGCGGATACCACGCTTCAGAAGAATTACGAAAAATAGCATAGTGAATGCTGGCCTACTACCCAAAGTTTATCATTACTGCCCTAGTGGGTACCAATCAAGTGTGCTGCAGTTAGTTACCCAATGAGTGTTTTGAAAAGGCTCTGAAAGGCCGCTCTTCAAGCTTTTGTTGTGACTGTGCTGCGCCTACCACGCAGGTCTGGCGTTTTTTGGCAGCCTAGAAGTAATGGCCAGGAATTTTTCTAGTGGAAGGGGCAGTGAGTTGAATTCACCCTTTTCTGGATGCGCCAATTCTTGCCAGAGTCTGAGAATGCAGTTGCGTCCGCCTTCGTAAAACCTTCCATCAGTATATTGCTACTTACGATCAAACCATGCGGCGCAAGCATAGTTAACGTCTGATTACGGGCTACATTCTTACGGTGCTCAACCAGGGCGCAACCATGGTAACCGTGATACCTTTTTTTGCATATCTACTCTGTACGTGATGTACCACACGCAAAGTGAAGAACAAGGTTCTCTTTTTTCCTTAGCTTTTCAGAGCATAAATTTTGTCTACAAACATGCCCCTTCCCGCGCGCAGCAAAATGCCGCACGTTTTAGAAGCAACTTGTTCTTGGCCGAATCTTTCTGGGGGCCATCGTAGTATAAGCGGTCAGATTTACCCACCTGGAAGAAGTGAAATCTGCTCCTTTCAAAGCTAGCGCAACTTGACTTAGCCTGAAAATTCTGACAGTGGCCTAAAACACCCTCTCTTATAACGGACCTCGATTTGTAACTTATAATGATTCCACTTCACCCATCAGCTCAGTCGATGGTGGAGTGCCTAAAGGGTCACCCTTGGGACTCCTTCTTTTCTTAATCACATCAATGACTTACCTCAGCACGTGACTTCTAAAATTTATTTGTTCATCGATGACTGAGATGTGATCCATGAAATCACTAACGCCCAGGACGTAACCACATTGTCAACTGATCTTAGCGCTATTTCGGACTGGTGTAACAACTGGCTAATGACTCTGAGCGATGATAAATGCAAAGTCTTACGTGTATCCATACGGCGTGTAATGCGCCACCATACCAGCTTAGCAGCACCATCCTTGAGTGTGTAACATCTTATTGCTACCTTGGGGCACACATCAGATTTAACTTGGTCTCTTCATATTAACCATATCATTACCAACGATAAGCGAACGGTCCGATACCTACGACATAATTTGTCTCCTGCCCACGCATCACTAAAACTGCTTCTTTACAAAACCCCAATCCCCTCCTAACTTGAGTAGGCGTCTGCTGTATTGGACACGAGTCCTACCAAGCTGAAATGATTCACTTTTTGTTCAGATAACTATACTCGATTCACTCTTCAGAACTACAATCGAACTGCTAGTATCTCCTCCACAAACCTAACTCTCGCTCTTCTTTCACTTTCTTCACACCATTATTTTCTCCACTGCCTTTTTCAGAAAATTTACTTCCATAACACCCATGTGCGTAATGAACTAATCGCTACACCATCCTACCACTCCATTCGAATTGATCACTCTCAGAAAGTTGGAATCATTTCCTGTCTTGCCAATCACTGTCAGCATGGTTTTGTTCCACGCACATCATAGAATTGAAACCGCCTTCCCGGAAAGCGCCACCGCCATTGAAGACCACCAGCTGATCAAAACAGTATTGGCTAGCAACTGTGTAAATACGAGCCGAAGAAACTTGTATTTTCATTTATTGTTTCAGACACTTCTTGTTTGCTTTGAATTGTTTTGTTCTTTTTTACTAACTCCCTTTTGTAAAGCCTATGAACCTGAGGATATTAATAAACATTCAAATGAAATCCCACTACGGAAAAGTACAACTCCAACTATTCTTGCTCACTATTCCTACCACTCACCACTATGCCCACAACTGGCCCCGCCACCCCTCTCACTTCATTCATCCACTGTTATTGACGCTTCATTCCAAGTTCATTCAAACTCCTTCATTCCCACTCCATTCAATCTCACTCCTTTCATCATATTCTTATCGTCACTGTCCGCTATGCAAAAAGGAGTGTAAATATTTTTCCTGCAAAGGTGCTTCGTTGCAATTGAACGTGTCGTGCGAAGAAGACATTTGCTTTCACTAATGGAAATGGCAATTTACGCTCGTCATGGCAATTGTGTGCAATCGCTATCAAGCTTTCTACTTAATATTAAATCTAATGCCTCAGTTCGATCATGGGCGTGTGTAGGATACATACGCCATTGGCTTAACTATTTAATCAGTGTCGGGAAACAAAAATGGTTCATTTTGTTTTTGTAAAGTGTGCTTCACCTCAATTTTATGTCGTGCGGAAAAGACAATTCTTGCAGCCACTTTTTGTAATTACAACTTACGTCGTCCTACCGATTGCGTGCGATCCACATCACGCTTTCTACTTAATTATAAATATGATGCCTCAGTTGGGTTATAGAGGGTAGGAAGGCAACTATTACCTCCTCCTCCCCCTTCCCCTAGAACGTTGACAGAAAACAATCTGCGCAATGGATGCTAAAACCTAGGTGAAGCGATGGCGAGCTTCTCGCACCCTAGTCTTCTGAGAATGCAACATCGCGGATCATCAGTCACTATTATCGTTAAAAGAAGTCACAGTTTCACGGCAAGGGGCGAAGCAATGAATGCGATAGCAACAACTTGAATTGTGACACTTAGAACGGCTAACAGATCGAGAGGAGCAGTGATCTGCCCACGCACAAATGACGCACGAAAACAACACACACAGGACGAGAGCTAACCAACAACGTTTTCAGCTCGACGCTTAACGCACTGTTTAAAACAAAAACGACGCACGAAACATAATCACAGGCACAGATACGAGTGCTAACTAACGAGCACCCAGTTGTTACTACGATGTGTTTGAAAAGCACGCTCTTTTCACAGACGGGGCCTGTTCAGTGAGCGAAGTGACCTTTACGGCACAGGTAGCTAACGCAATCGTTTCGGGTGAAAGGCCAAAGCACACGATTCTACCCACCGAAGGATAAGCGTGCGCGCACAAGCACCTACCCCCCCCTCCCCCACCCTATACGCGGGGCAAGTCCGCGTGGGAGATAAGCACGCGTGCGCATCGCGACGAACTGGTGGTGAGCGCGGGCGGCTTTTTAAAAGTGATAGTCTTTCTTGGGGACCTTCGACGAAAAACATTTTGGTCTGTCTGTCTGTCCTGCACATTTGTCTGTTTCTCTGCCTTAACGATACTTCAAACGGCCCCAAACGGCCAACCCCGTTCGCAGCGCCCACCAATATTGCTCAAGGTTTAGCGTTCACAGTTGTGCGATTGCCAATTAAAAAGCAATTAATGTGCATATCTGAGGCGCCATAACAACACGTCGACGTTTCTATGTCTGCCTTTATACTAGAAGAGGCACACACAAGTAACTCTAAGGAATGTAGCGTTTATCGCGCTGCGCTGACAGTGCAAACGCGATGCTCAGAAAGGTGTTTCCAACGCTTTGCTACGACGTCACGGTGGTGTCACCTGCCCGTCGCTTTGCGTTCTACACCTTATCACCTCCGAGACTGCATCTTTCTCTGTGGGCTGCACGCCATCATTTTCGAAGATAACTGCCAGATGGCGCTTGTGTCTAACGTGCCTCGATGCGCTCGTTCGCCCTCCGCTACACGCTCGATGCATCTAACGCAGCGCCTCCAGAATACCATTCACCTATTTTCTTGCGCAGAACATCAAATAAACGTTTTGTTCAATCTCTCCAGACGCAAGACTATCGTATTTCGACTACATTTGGCGGTGTAACATGCACATTTGGAACATTTTTTTCTTTCTCGAGTTTATATATATATATATATATATATATAATATATATATTATATATATATATATATATATATATATATATATATATATATATATATATATATATATATATAGATAGATAGATAGATAGATAGATAGATACGTGTACATACACGATGCATGAACGGTGGGGGCGGGGCGACGACAAAAACCAGGTGAGACTCTCCTATAATTGCTATCGCGATAAAAACAAGCGCTGCCATAACCTAACCCAATAATTAGGAAAACTTCGCCCCAGCGGTGGCAAGCCTGTAGAGAGATCGTAGCTGGGCAGCCTTTGTCGTTTGTCTTTAGTTTTCTTTTTCTTTCCTCCTCTCTATTTTTTCTATTCTATAATCCAGTTCTTTTTGTCTTTTTTCTCCTTATTTCTATCAATTTATATTTTCGTCCTACTTTTATTTTTTTTCTGCCTTTCTATTTCTCGCTTGCTTTTTCTTTCTACTATTTTTACGCGTGCTTTTGTGTGCTTTGGTGCTAATAGGTGACACCATACTTCAGCGTACGACAGTCTGGACCCCGTAAGCCCGCCGCGCTTAATATCATCGACAAGCGGCTTGAAGAACAGGATGAAGAAGACTGCTTGGCGCGAGCGCGCGCTAAATATGCTACAGATGGCTATGCTATGTTTTTGCCTGCGTAACGACAAGCTACATAAGACAATGACAGCATACAACAGCCAAGGCTCCTAAAAATGACGTATAGTAATAATAATATGTGGGGTTTAACGTCCCGAAACCACCATATGAATATGAGAGACGCCGTAGTGAAGGGCTCCGGAAATTTAGACTGTTCAGGGTTTTTAACGTGCACCCAAATCTGAGCACACGGGCCTACAGCATTTTTGCTTCCATCGAAAATGCAGCCTCCGCAGCAGGTATTCAATCCCGCGACCTGCGGGTCAGCAGCCGAGTGCCTTAGCCACTATAGACCACTGCGGCGGTGCTTAAAGATGACGTGGTAAGAATAAGAACCAAATGAGTAGATGGTACAGAGAAGAATTGGCGCCCTTCTTCCTGCTCGCATGGCTATAATAAATTTTCACCAATCGTACTGATGCAAAAGAAATGGCGAAACTTGCACTAGTGGTACAAGGCTTCAACTAACAGCAGAGCTGGTGTTCGAACTCCCGAGGAGGAACCTGGCCTCCCAAGCCTGTGTCCATGCCCCGATTGACCTGACAAGCATAACGACGCCATTTTTTTTTGCGGGAACATGTCACGTGACTAGCGTTACAGCATTTTAGCGGGAAAAATGTCACGTGATCAACTTTACGTTACTTTATTCTTCTGTTTTTTCGTCTTTCGTACTCTTTCTTTCTCGCCTACCTTGCTCTCTCGCTCTACATTTCTTTTTATTATATTTGTTTTCTTCACTCTTTTTCTCTATCACATGTCTTCGGGAAGTGAACAAGAAGGTGAAGGAGAGGATGAAGGCAGCGCATGCCAGCATACTCTGCGTTGAGTACCAGCCATGAGAAAAGGAGAAGAAGATCTAGATGGCTTTTAATGAGCAAATTCAAAATATATATTTTAAATTTATTCGATATTACTCCACTTTAAAGATGTGAATGATACTGTCTAGCCGAAATGGTAAAAAAACAATCATTGCACTTTTTGACTTTAAGTATGTTTTTTCCTCTTTTTGTAAAAATATTTACCACTTGAAATGCCTATGTAACCGATTCTTGTCCAATCCCCCTGAGTGGGAATGAGCTATAGTTGAGGTATCATCATCATCGTTATTATCATCATCATCATTTTCGCGAACTCTGCTAGGGGGTAAGCCTAGCGTAAACAGCCGCGTTGTCGAGAATGAAGGCTCATTTTGAGAAGGCCCACCGTACCAGAAGCGCGGTGGGTCTCCTCGCCGGGTTCCAGCGCAGCAGGTCTCGCAAGAGGACGTGCGCCTCCCGGCTGGCGGTGGGAACCACGGCGGCCAGCGAGCCCTGCGGGAAGTGCGGCCAGCGCAGCTGCAATGCCGCGGCCAGCTGGTGTCCCTCGGGCCACTCGCGCTGGTCCGGCGTGCCCAGCACGGCGCATATGCGGAACAGCTGGTCCACCTCGTTGCGACCGGGGAACAGCGGCTGCAGCGTGTACAGCTCGGCGATGATGCAGCCCACGGCCCACAGGTCGATCGGGGAGCTGTAACGTCGTCGAGCGAAGGAGAACCTCGGGGGCCCGGTACCTGCATGAGTGCGAGTTCCCGTGCAAAAAAAAAAAAATATGTGGAGAGCTTGCACAAGTGGCAGAAGGCTTGCCTAACACGCAAAAAAAGATGTCAGTTTGCATAAGTGGTGCAAGGCTGGACAAACAGTGGAGCTTCTGGCCGACCTAGTGTCTGTCGGCTTCTACAAGCTGGATTAAGTCGTTGCTATAGGTTCAGATATGGGCACTGCAAAGCTTGGCTATGTGGAATGTAAAACTATACTGTATCGTGAAGTGTCGTCGTTTGACTAAGTGAAATACTATTCAGCATGTTCCTAATGGCATCGACTGAATTAGTTGGCATAATTATCGAGTTAATAATATGAGCGTTCTAATTAGCAAGGCCACTATTAGCGAGGTCTTCATTTTTTATATTGCTATTATTAGTATTAATATTAAAATTTGATGTGGATACAAAAACACACAAAGACAGAAAGAAAATTGCGAGGACACGTGACAACTGCCACCTAAGACAGAGTAAATGGTAGAAAAGGACAGGTAGGGAAGTCCACCAGTGCAGGATAATGTCCACCTATAGGAGCACAACACCTGCCTGCTTCTCTGAGAAGGGCGAAACATAAATGAAGAAGGGCGAAACATAAATGAATTATAGGAGGAAATGAAGAGAAAAGATGGAACAAGCTAATAACACAGACGGCGACAATGGTAAGTGGGGACATGCGAAAATGCCACTAAATCTGAAGCAAAAAAAGGTTTCGTTCAAGTAAGCTAGCAGGGTTCCCTAGCACGCGGGTCTCTGAAACATCGCACACGTAAATATACTCACCATCTCGTGGACACGTAGTCTGTGTAAGGTGGCTGCGACCGGATCTCTCGCGCCAGCCCGAAGTCGGCGATCTTGACCAGCTGCGGTCCCATGCAGAGCAAGTTCTCGGGCTTGATGTCGCGATGGAAGAAGCCGTGCTTGTGCATGAAGGCCAGGCCCCGCAGCACCTGCTGCACGATGGCCCGGACGGCGGCGTCCGGGAACGGCGCGTCCCTCTCCCGGATCAGCTGGTACAGGTTCTCGCGCATGTACTCGAACACGAAGTACAGCGTGTTGTCCTCGCGCACCACCTCCTTCAGCTTGACCAGGTTGGCGTGGCTCAGCTTCTGCAACGACTGCGCGATACGCAGGCGGTTGAAGGCATAGAGTTTGCCACAGACGCACTCCATGCTTGCAAACAGCAGTACACATCGTCGACGTACTGACTCAAGCACTTCTAGCGACGTCGCAGCGTACTGGCTCCGTCCAGCCCCAGGTGCAAGACCCTTGCACCGTGGTACAGCTCAAAGCTCACCACCGCCCTCTATAATCACGAGACAACTTTCAAGGCAGCTGCGATTCTGCCTCCGAGCACTGTGCATCGAGAAGCCTCCCGCGTGCACGCGAGGAGGCTTCAATTTTATGCCAGATGTGATTGATTGATTGATTTGTGGGGTTTTACGTCCCAAAACCACCATTTGATTATGAGAGACGCCGTAGTGGAGGTCTCCGGAAATTTTTGACCACCTGGGGTTCTTTAACGTGCACCAAAATCTGAATGCCAGATGTGATATGAGTGAACAGAGTGCTGAATGCGTAGACATGAACCTTATGCTATGTGTTTGTGCACGATGGCTACTTATTCATAGACCAAGCAACATTTGTACAAAATGATAAAGAGTGCTTCACCAGAAGACCCCCTTCGGGCTGTCCAGGAGGCCCGCAGACGGCAGTGATCTTCAGGCTCTCTGTCCCGACGTGGGAGGTGTCCCCCACACCTGGCGCACAGAAGTGTCCTACCAGGATCACTTCTGTGGACAGCAAGTTTTACCACAAGTACCATTGAGTCCTTATGCATTATATTATTATTATTATTATTCAAAATACCTTACAGACCCAACAGGGCATTGTGTAAGGGGAGCATAAAAGGAATATATACATGAATTGGTACAATTTCCACACAAACAATAACATGAACTAAATGTCAATAATTATACAAGTCCTAACAGGAATAACAATGAGAAAATAATAATAATTTTTTAATAGAAATATAACGGCAATGAACATCAGATGAGCATACGCGTGAGATAATGACGTAAAACAAGCTAAAAAACAAGCACAAATTGTGAAAGGACTTTTTATTATTCAAAAGAAAACATCACTGAATAAAACACAACAGAACTGAATGGCATGTTAATATTCAAACCATCAAACAAAATAAGAATAAAGTAAGAGAAAAAAAGCGAGATACTAGTAGTGAATAAACGCGTAGGTGCCGATTTTGATATGAATAAAACGAGTAGTTAATCCTTGAGATGGGTGAGTAGAAGGTGCTGGAATTTTTCCCGATTGCGTTCTGCAACGATTTCATCTGGAAGGCTGTTCCACATGCGGATAACACAGGGGAGTGCAGATGAGTTAAAAATGTATGTTTTACCGTATATTTGTGTGAATTAAAGGTGATTATTTAGTCTCCTAACGGTATCGAAGTAAGTAGTTCATCATAATTACTGCAAATTACATAGCCTATGCGTTCCCTGACATTATTGCCTGTTAGCTCTCATTATTAATGCCACGCACTTACTCGTGTTTCACTTTTGCTGTATTCTGTTTACGCCTACAAAGACTGTCAGCAAAGCTCAGCGCGAATCGCGCCTTCAGTGTTTGAGAAACTTCACGATTGTAGTAGATCGTTTTTTTTTTATCAGATTTCGCGCAAGACGTGAACTCTCGAGCTTACTTCAGAGCTTGCGCGACAACCAGGCATAGGCGCTGGAAAATTAGATGGGTGATGTATATAGACCAGCGCGTTTCAACGATGACCATTTGGTCGACTGCCGACGTCCTGTTCCCAACTATCAGTGCCAATGTGTATCACCGTAATTCTATTTTTCGTTTATTGGCCAAAAGCTCGACCAAATGAACAGTTTCATCTTAGACCTACATTCTGATCCCTTCGTCTACGTCATGACGCTTTAACAATAATTTGCCTAACAAACAAAAACGAGCCCTTAAAATTAACCTTCTTTCCTTCATAAATTAATAGGGTATTAGAGCACAATGTTCGTCATCACAAGTGAGCACATTATCATCTATCAGTAGCTCCCAGCGCCACGCACAGAAACCAGACCCGGAAGCTACGCGACAGGCAAACTCGCGGACTCTAAAGCGACCGAAAAAAAAAAACAGCGTGCCCACCAAGACGAAGTTTACGGTCAATCGTAAAGCGCCGCTTCAAGGGACAACACGGAGGTGGGTTGCCTCTGGCGCCACGCCTCGGCGTGCCCTGAGTTGATGTGGTTCTCTTGTTTCTAGAAGGACAACGTGAAGGGGTAGGAGAAAGGGAAACGATGCGTGTCAATCGCACGCGACCGCGAGTCTGTCTTAAACCGGAGGGGTGCTTTGGATAACGCGCCGCATCCAATCCGGTTGCCCTAGTAAACTAAATGTCCGCCAGAGGGCGCCACAGATGGCTAGAATGTTTTGATTTTTGGTCACGGTTTAAGTTTTATTTCGTCATGCAATTCGCTGATGATGATGGTAGTGATGGTAGTAGAGGTAGAGATGATGATAATGATGACAATAATTATGATAATCAATCAATCTATAATCAATTTATTTCTGGAAAGATCATGAGGTCTTAGTGAAGGCGCACGCAAAAATAAAACAATACAAATAAACAATACAAATAAACAATACAATACGAACACCCTTCGGAAAGATCAAAGAGTAAAAACACACAGTAAAAAGAAATCAGTGCAAAATCGGAAAATCAAAAGACAAGACGAGAATAATGGAATGTAAGTAACAAATAAAAGGGAATACACAACAACAACAACAACAACAACATATAATATTAATAATAATAATAATAATAATAATAATAATAATAATAATAATAATAATAATAATAATAATAATAATAATAATAATTGGCAGATACCGCGTACAGTGGGAATCAATGATATGCGAAGCACGAATGGGAAAGGTTGATATGTCACTTTAAAATCAGCGCAACGTTACGATGTGGTGGTAAATTATGCCGTACATGACTTCCGTGCCATGTTTGTCATGTTAGGATGTGTCGGTTACCTTCGTCATCTATTCACGTCACGTGATACCAAATTTAGTATATGTGCAGCTAGCGAAAAGGCCGCGACCATGCCATGAGCGTGGTATGTTGTCATGTTGTCATGAGCGTGGTATGTTGTCATCCTGACATGCGTGTCAGACACGCGTGTCAGGATTATCATGTTTGCACCAGACATATACCTTCGTCATCCATTGGCATCACGTAACGCCAATTTTGGTATACGTGGAGCTAGCAAAACGGCCGCGAGCGCATCAAGAAAGGCCCAATATACTCTATAGTCTCACGCCAGGCGTGACCGGTGCGACCAGCGTCCGTCGGAGTGGCCAGACGGCAACCGGCGCGAAATGCGACGTGCTGCATTTCGCGCCGATGCGTTACCCAGACAGCACTACGTCTCCCTCTTTTCGTGACGGAGCGACGCCGGACGCGCTGAAACGCGCATGCGTTAAGGCAATGCAACGCGGCGCGCCTGCGAGTACGGCTTGGTGGCGCTAGCCACCGCCCGATCTAAAGGGTACAGCCATATCCATCCATCATCCATCCATCCATCCATCCATCCATCCATCCATCCATCCATCCATCCATCCATCCATCCATCCGGTCGGACAGGCGCCTGGCGTGGCAACTCCGGCGTGACGTGGCGATATAAACGCCGGTGAACACGCGCCCCGCGTCACGTTGAAATGTATAGGCGCCTTGACTGTGGCATGTAGTCATGTTCTCACATGACACGCATCTCATGAATATCATGTTTGCACCACTCGCATACCTTCGTCATCCAGTGACGTCACGTAATACCAAATTCGGCACATGTGAAGCTAGCTAAACGGCCGCGAGCGCATCATGAGTGTGGCATGTAGTCACATTGCTACATGACACGCATGTCATAATTTTCTTATCAGGGTCTGTCGCTTGTGTTCGCCATGCTATCATGTCATACCATACCAGTTTTTGCTACATGTCTTATCATAATCTCATCGGCCCACCTAACTTTCTATCTCCCCCTAACCCGCTTGCCTTCCCTGGGAATCGTCAGTTACCCTTAATGACCAATGGTTATCCTGCCTACGTGCTACTTGCCCGGTCCATGTCTATTTTTTCCCTGATTTCAACTATGATACCCTTAATCCCCGTTTGTTCCTTAATCCACTCTGCTCTCTTCTTGTCTCTTAAGGTTACACCTACCATTTTTCTTTCCGTTGCTCGCTACATCGTCCTCAATTTAAGCTTAACCCTCTTTGTAAGTCTCCAGGTTTCTGCTCCATAGCTAAGTACCGGCAGGATGCAGCTGTTATTTACCTTCCTCTTGAGGGATAGTAGCAATATACATGTCATGATTTGAGAGTGCTTGCCAAATGTGCTCCACCTCATTCTTATTCTTCTAGTTACTTCAATCTCGTGGTTCGGCTCCGTGGTTATTACCTGCCCTAAGTAGACATAGTCTTTCACAACTTGAAGTGCACTATTACCTATCTCAAAGCGCTGCTCTCTTCCGAGGTTGTTGTACATTACTTTCGTTTTTCTGCAGATTAATTTTAAAACCCACGTTTCGGCTCCCCTTGTCTAACTCCGTAATCATGAGTTGCAATTTGTCCCCTGAGTTACTCAGGAATGCAATGTCATCGCTCGGACTTACTCAGACTCAGATCGAGCCGTGAGTCAGAGTCCGGGCGAGGGACGTTTTGGTGACATCTGATTGAGTCTGGTCGGAGAAAATTTTCGCGAATGAGGGTCCAAAGCTCAAAATATATTCCATGAATGAGTCTGAGTCAGCTCCAGAAGTTCTGCCAACCTATGCTCAAGTGTGCTTGTGATTTCATCCATCTCTCTTTTTTTATTCTGCCTCTCTTTTCACTCGTTCATGACTTTCCCCAGTGAAGGGTATTGGTGTCGGTCTAGTCAGCCTCGGTACCCTTGCTTCCATTTTTCTCTCTCGTACTCTGCCGTGCTAAAAGCCGTCTGCCTCCTCTCACTACCATCAAATAATGATTCCCTCTAGTTATTTTAAAACAAACAATACCCAACACGCTCTCTTCTCTTTTTTTGTTTTACCATATTTACGATACGTCGGGCTTTTGTGTAGCACCGGCCAGTCTTTGCCACGTATGGGAGGATATGTGAAAAACACGTCAATTTAAAATAATAACGGTAACATAAAGCGGCTACACGGAGTTACTATAAAACAATTCTGATAAAAACTTGAAGGGAAACAAACAATAGAGCCTTTTCGCACAAGAGTAAAGTTCACATAAAATGTGCGTACGTGAACACTATACATGCTGTAAAACATAGCAGCACTCAAATGGGAAAAGTCCTATCAGATTTCGCCACAGCGCCCCTTTCTTTCTCTGCGTCTTTAACGCACCTTGCCCTGCTGTCACGGTCGCTGTGGTCGGTTGCCACTCGCTATACTTCGCGACTCAATTGTCGTGGTAGGTCGCGCAGACTCGCTATACTTCACGACTCAATTTCACACCTCGGAGTCTCCCGCGTAAACTGCGCGACTAACGAGACTCGAGCTGTGCTCGATATGCTTTCGACTTCCGCTTCCTATCACCCCGCAACATAACGAGTAGCTTTTTTTCTTTCATTTTTAATTCAGGACACGTGAAGTGACTACAACAAGCGCGAATGTTGCACACCCCGGCGCTGCCTGTCCTCGAGTTTCAGTGACCCGCCGCGGAGCGCCTATACTGCGGCACCAGAAATTGTGGGTTCGACAATATGGCCTTGTCAGCCGCTCTTCGGTGGCCAAAAGACAAAAAAAGAAAAAAAAACCTCACAGAGTTCTTTTTACGAACGACTTTCCTATGAATACGCTATCACTCGGCCCCTGGAGTAGCCTCTCAGGTGAACAACCAAGCGAACCTCTCCAGCTCCCCATTAAAATAACTCTATCTCAGTGCCCCACCACGGTGGTCTAGTGGCTAAGGTACTCGGCTGTTGACCCGCAGGTCAAGGGATGAAATCCCGGCTGTGGCGGCTGCATTTCCGATGGAGGCGGAAATGTTGTAGGTGAGTGTGCTCACATTTGGATGCACGTTAAAGAACCCCAGGTGGTTGGTCGAAATTTCCGGAGCCCTCCACTACGGCGTCTTCCATAATCATATAGTGGTTCGGGACGTTAAACCCCACAAATCAATCAATCAATCGATTCTATCTCACTAGAGGGAGCTCTGGCCTTAGAATCAATGGGAGCTGCAATTCACGCGAGCGTGGGAATGATGGGTAGTACACAAGTTTGTCCAATCTTGGCACTTTCGCCTTTGTTTGGCTCCGTGCGGCTTTGAGTGGCTTTGTCACGAAACGACAATCAGCAAATGTTCAGCAGTTGCACTTCATCACCTTAACCTTTCAGGCTCACCAATTCCAATCGGGTTACAAAGTTTACAACTGTTACTTTTCTTATTCCAAATAAAACCGAAACACAACAATAAACAAAGCCACAAGTGCGCCCGAAGCCCACGATCACGAGGACTATAGACAAATTCGTGAACCAATCATAATTCCCATGGTGGCATGAACGGTCGAAGCGCCAGAGTCCCCTCCAGTTTATTTTAGAAAACCCTATGCCCTAATCAACGTTACTGGTTGGAGGTTGGCCCTTATGCACTCAATTAACATGGCTCGAAGGCGAAAGCCATAGTGTTTTTTCGTATGGGTCAATGTGCTGATGCCAACCTGTCGCCTTTGAATAGCTTTCTGAACCTGACGCGGTTCAGCACTGCCTCCAAAATCGGAGGCACCTCATCTGGTTTTCCACTGTCTCCGTGATCGGTTTAGCTCTGACAAAGCCATGTGACGACGTCCCCACGTGACTTCATGGAATCTCTCAATTTGTGACGTCATTGTGACGTCATGTAGTGACTTCATCACACAACGGCAATTTTTTTTTTTGCATCACTCGTCATGGACTTCGTGGGACGCGGTTCGCCGACAGTCGAAAATTCGCATTCGAACCCACGACACTCATGTTAAACACCAAGCACAATAACCACTGATCCACCGTTGGGAACCAGAGTTTTTATTCAACGGTGTGGTAAGGTGTATATTGAGACTAAAGCCCTGCCAAGTTGAGAGATAGAGAGAGAACTCTTTATTGAAGAGCAGAGATCATAGCCGGCATGTAAAATTCGCTGACTTGCTACTCTGCGTGGGGAAAGGGATTGAGGAGTGAAAGTAAAAATAAGAAGAGAGAGAGAGAAAAAAGACAAATTATGAATATAAATGATAGAATAAAAAGCAATAAAAGAAAAGGCCACCTCTTTGACCATTGAATGAGGACGTGCGATAATAGTTTTTTCGTGGTGTCAAGCTACAGCTTGTCTAGCTGACCAATGCTGTGTTAGTACAAAAACAAAAGCTTCATAGCACGCCTCTGAAAAGTGGGGCAGGCTAAAGGTCCCAATTCACACTCAAGGGAGAAATTTCTTTTGGTTATAGAACGCATGCAATGTTCATAAAGCGCACGCTCCTCAAAATACGCTCTACACTTAAACAATATATGTTCCATAGATTTTATGGAGCCACAGTTGTTGCAATACGGACTCGCTGACTGACCGAAGCGGTACCGTAGGCTGTTAACATAAACACTGTTTAGACGTAGACGATGGTATAGCGTTTCCAGATGGCGAAGAATTTGGAATGAGAGTCTTGTGTTGAGATAGGGGTCGATTGAGTGAAGGAAGGCATAATGATGAGTCGGAAGGTTCCAGCGTCTCTTCTTTCCTTCAATCGCAAGTCTTTTGACCATCTGAGCTGCATCTAATTTAGTGAAATAAGTTCGTCAGTAATTGTGGTGTCCAATACCCTTGCGTGCTGCTTCGTCTGCTTTTTCGTTGGCGGAAATTCCAGAATGAGCCGGTATCCGCTGAAATGTGATAGAGTTCCCTGCCAAGTTGGTGACGCTCCTGCTTCAGCTCAGAAAATTAAAGAAAAAAAACATTAGCGCCGTTTTAGATTAGCCGTTCTTCATAATGAGCCATGCGCTCGAATGGGGCGACTGAAATTAAAATGCATTTTTTGTAGGGCTCCCTGTAATCGGGTATGCAGCAGCAGCGTCGGCTGTTAAATGTCTGCGTGCTCAGCGGCAAGAGTTTGTCTTATCCAGATCACGCACGCTGGACGTGAACAGTGTTTTTTTTTAGATGGGCGTGACCGTGTGATCGTTCATTCCAAGAAGAGTGCAGAAAAGAGATAAACGACTGAATGAGAAACGAAGCCGAAGCGTGAGACGTTGTGAAGCGGCGATGCGCCGGCGCTCTTAAAAGGGTTCTTCGGAAGGCGTCTGATCACCGCAACCGAAGGATTAACGTCTTCGATTAACATATCCGAAGTTCTTAAGTGTTACCAGGCGGCCAGACAGGTCGTCAAAATGGCTCGGCCCCGATCTTCGCGTAAGTAAGAGCGAAGGTGTTCTTAGTTGAGCCTTCCATGGCCGGGATTCCTGTTAACGCAGGTGGACACCGTAAGGGGGTATAAATGCGCGCACATAAATTGGGGTAAACTCGAAACTCGCGACTGGTCAACTAAATAAATTAAGGAAACAGTTAGTCCAGAAAACGCGTGTGTGCCTCAGAAATTCTTATCAGAAAAAAAAAGAACCGTTGAATATGCGCCGCAGACAATGGGTAAATCCCACTGCACACAATTTTCAACCAAAAAGAATTAAAAAAAGCAATAGTTAGCCTAAGAAATGGCGCGCGCGTTACTATATTCAAGTCACTGTCACGTGATACTCAGTGGTTATAAAAAGATGGTGGTTACAAAAACACCTCAAAGCTTAGTATAGAGTGTTTATTAGAGAACAGTGATACAACATCTCTAAAAACTTGCAAGAAGATAAAAAAAATGCGTCAGCCTGGTGAAGGGAAGGCCAGGAGCTTCACTCTTTCATTAGTGTCCGCAAAGCGGATTTGGTTGGATTTTTGTCGTGCATTAATTAATTCTCAATTGGCGCCTTTCCAAATTCACAAATCTACACGTATTTTTTTGTTTTTTGTTTATATTTTAGCCCTCGCATACAGCTTACCGACCACTCTGGTTTGTCCTAATGAATATCCTATTGACTAATGAAGCCTACTTGCTATGAGTAGGCTTCATTAGTCATTCATTGACATCGTAGCATACGTTGGCACAAAAATGCGACACCGGCTACACCTTAGATATTGAATGGATAGGACACACAAGGTAAAGCTGTTGTGATTATCTGCAACAAGTTACGGTTTCATGGAATCAAAGGAACTCGACCCACTACAACCATGTAGGCAAAAATGAAAGCAAGAAAAACAATAATCCTAATTCACACCGTAGAACGGATTTAGTTTGACATCTATAGTATACCTAACGCACAGGGAAGTACGGTGAAAGCAAATCACGCCTCAGCTAATCTTTTTTTAGCCTAAGCACACCTTTATATTGTTCCTAAATTACAAGTACACTGCATTGCTCCTCGTGCACCACTGCTTTTTTACTTAAAAATTAGGACAGTTTCGCCCTAAGGTGGTGCCAAGTCCGAAGGTAGTGCGGTGTTAGGCAGCCTTGTTATTGTTGTTGATGATGATGTTGTTAATGATTATGTTACTGCTTATGCTGTCGTTGTTAATGTTGATATTTTCCTGTGACCACGGCCCATACTCATAAGAGAGGATCAGACGAGTAGAAAGTGAATTTTTTTTGATACATTCTTCATTGCCTCATTCCAAGGAGCGCAAGTTAGGTAATTCTTTTTTTCCCTCAAGTTTTCCTTTTTCTTCTTTTCCTATTTTCCATTTTCTTTCATCTTCTTCGTTCTTATCCATGTTTATTTCTAATTTTTTTTCTCTTTGTCTTTTTATTTCTCACTTGCTTCTGTTTTTTATTTTCTATTTATAAACGTCGTTTTGCACGCGTTACGGAAAGAGACAACGTACGACAGCCGTAACCCCTGATATGCTCGCCGCTAATAACGAAGAGGAACGCGTGGAATTTCGAAAGACAAGTGACAAACAAGGCCGGAAAGAAAAAGTGAGAGGGGGCAGGTGGGTAGAGCTCGTGGATTCCACATTTACGTGTACAAGAGGCGTGTCGGTAAGATACACTCGAAGTGGCTTCAAGGCAAGTAGACACAGTACACGTACACTCGATAAATACCCGGCGGTTTACATCCCAGATACACTGGAGCGGTCGAGACGTGTATGTACAAAGCCGTGTATATTTCTACTGTACCTATTTGTCTTACGCCGAAGTTTCGGCGCGTTTCACTCAAGGACATCCGACACTAAGACGGCGTTGCGGTGATACGGATAGCTCTAAGTTGACACAAGAATCCGCCCCCCCCCCCAAAAAAAAAACGTCAAGATCAGCAGCTGTTTAGCTCGCCGAAAGTTGTCTTCTAACCCCTCTCACTCAATCTACGTGAGGAGTTCATTCCTATGCTTGTAGGAGCAAATGCGAGAGAAGAGAAGAAAAAAACGATGCGCGCCCAATAAACACAAACACGTACATGCTTCTCCTCTGGGAATGCGGTCAGGCAGCGCACACCACTCGCGATGGTCAGACCAGGGACGAAGTCCCTCAGGACATACAGGCGCGTACGATTGAAATGTATACACGACTACTCGAAAAGCAGCGCTCCATCACGCCCCCCTCTTCACTTGACTACGCAACAGCGCTCCTCGAGAGGTAGTCAACAATCCCAGCGACTGGCCATTCGCCGACACTCACCTTTACTTCTCGCAAGTTCATGCACTCTTCCCACGAGTAGTACTTCTTCTTCATCCTGCGTCAGAGAGAGACAGATAAAGAGGGTGCAAATAAGTGCGGAAGAAAACACAGGTCTCCGTTACTATTTGTTCGTTCTCCTCAACCCCTGCGATCAAGAATGCCCGACAGTTTCTGTCTACACTGCAGTCGGCAATTGCAGCCTTCTTCTTATGCCACAACGTCGCCGTCTCCCGCGTGTATGCGTACATACATCTAAGGTGAATATTCATGAGCATCCCAACTTCCGGGCTACCCGCCCCCTTGCTATACATCATCATCAAGGGAAAAGAAGATGCGTCGCTCTACGATCCCTCAGCGTCGCGCAATTTGTCTCGAGCGCCGACGGCCACACGGACGCCCAGGCCTCATTACCGTCGGCCGATGACGCCAACCTCCGCAGCGGTCGCTGACGTTAAGGAGCAGAGTGCGATCGCCCGCTCGCTTGCCGACAGGGCACATGCCTCGCTTAAGTGGACAGGCGAAGCTTCTCTCGGAGAGTTGGCGGAAGGAATCGATCAAGGAGGCCTCGAGTCGGGGCTGGACGGTCGGCTCCGAGCGACGGCTGCTGGCCGCGTTCGTAAGTTAGGCAACTGGGTTACGCAAGACGTGAACGCCGGTGTGTACGTAGGTGGCCGGGCAGTTGCAAGTGCGTCGAGTGGCCGTCGGGACGGATTTGCGTTGCGGCGCGTTAGGTGAGTGTCGGGTAGTACATGAGACGGAGAGCAGAAAAGCGTCTTGTAAGGAATTACTCGGGAGCAGACGTTGCACAGATAAATAGATAGATAGATAGATAGATAGATAGATAGATAGATAGATAGATAGATAGATAGATAGAAAGGTAGATAGATAGATAGATAGATAGACAGACAGACAGATAGACAGACAGACAGACAGACAGATAGATAGATAGATAGATGGATAGATAGATAGATAGATAGATAGATAGATAGATAGATAGATAGATAGATAGATAGATATTGACGTCAAATGAGATCAAGATGCTTAACTAGTCCATATATGAGATTGTCTACCTGTGTTGGAGGAGAGGAAGTCGCTACGAAAAACATGAGTAAATCACACGAAGAGGGAACTACACAAAACGCTATGAGATGGCGATGGCGAGGTCACAAAATCTCTGATGCACCCGCACAATCACACGTAAAGGTCGAAATGTCCCGCTGACACGTAAAACAATGAACGCATTTCATAAATACAACTAATTAGGAAGCATAGCGATCGGCTAAAAACGCACTATTTAGAACATAGTCGACGCAGAATTCCTCTCTGGGTGAACCAGTGACTTCACAGTGAATTGCGATGTACAGAATTATTGAGAAGGAATGCGCAAGCGCGTGGCCTGCGCTCTGCAGCGGCTGCCTATACGGCACCATCAGCCGACAGATAAAGAAAGCGCGCCCGCTTTTGGCGGCATCACCCTTTGCGAGCACACAATTTAGAAGCGCTTGTTCGACGGTCATGACTTCATAATTGAAAATTTCGTCGAAGCACACTAAAAGACGGACGGACAGAAGAGGCTGACAAGGACCTTGTCAGCCTTCCTTGTCAGC
Source organism: Rhipicephalus annulatus (assembly GCA_013436015.1). Taxonomy (NCBI): domain Eukaryota; kingdom Metazoa; phylum Arthropoda; class Arachnida; order Ixodida; family Ixodidae; genus Rhipicephalus; species Rhipicephalus annulatus. Next base: position 21,451 of record WOVY01006621.1, read on the forward strand.
CTCTTCTGTCCGTCCATTTTTTAGTGCGCTCCAACACATTTTTCAATTATTAACGTTATCCAACTAGCCCAACTTGCCATCTTGCGGTCATGACTTGTTTCGTTTGCTGACAGATTACGCGAACAGCGGTCGCACTTTTTTAGATGCGGAAGCATCTTATACTCGCGCCTTGTAGTGCGCCGTCCGCGCCGTCCGCGCCGTTCGCACCGCTTCTCGAACATTCGACAGCTGATGCGCGCGCATGCGCCGTCGCGCCGTCGCCCATCATCTGTGCCGCGCGCGCTTCTCCTTCGAGAACATTCGACAGCTGACAGCGCATGCGCCGTCGCGCCGTCGCCATCTGTGCCGCGCGCGCGCTTCTCCTTCGAGAACATTCGACAGCTGACAGCGCATGCGCCGTCGCGCTGTATATATACTCAAGGTCGGCGCTCGCTCGCTCAGTTGCCGCTCGTCCGTTGGTTTGTACGGCGCGTCGACGTCCAAGGTCGCGGTGAAATGAATTCCAACGAATCCACAAACACAATGATCGACGTCCCTTCGACCAGCGCCGTCCTTTCGCATACGTGTGTACGTGTTCACTCATTTAACACCCCCTCCTACAACCACGTTAACCAATTTAGCCATCGACCCAAGTAAGTCGCAATTTAACACCCCATTTCACAACCACGTTAACCAATTTAGCCATCGACCCAAGTAAGTCGCACTTTAACACCCCGTTAACCAATTATATGCTCCGCATCCTCCTCAGTGTTCCCCCGAGGGAAGCTGCGGGCAATTTTTCTTATCTGTCAGTTGATGGCGCTGTAGGCAGCCGCGACAGAGCGCAGGACACGCGTATGCGTGTTCTCTTTAACAAATATTTACACTGTAAATAGGCACTATCAATATATATTTTCTCTTTCAATTTATTCTTGAGTAATCGCCTAAAGAATTAACTAGAAGAATAAGAATGGGGTGGAGCACATTCGGCAAGCACTCTCAAATTATGACAGGTAGATTGCCACTGTTCCTCAAGAGGAAGGTATATAACAGCTGTATCTTGCCGGTACTTAGCTACGGAGCAGAAACCTGGAGACTTACAAAGAAGGTTCAACTTAAATTGAGGACGACGCAGCGAGCAAGGGAAAGAAAAATGGTAGGTGTAACCTTAAGAGACAAGAAGAGAGCAGTGTGGATTAGGGGACAAACGGGGGTTAAGGATATCATAGTTGAAATCAAGATTAGGAAATGGACATGGCCCGGGTATGTAGCACGTAGACTTGATAGCCACTGGTCATTAAGGTTAACTAACTGGATTCCTAGAGAAGGCAAGTGGGTTAGGGGGAGACAGGAGGTTAGGTGGGCAGATGAGATTAAGAAGTTTGCTGGTATAAATTGGCAGCAGGAGGCACAGGACCGGGTTAGCTGGCGGAACATGGGAGAGGCCTTTGTCCTGCAGTGGACGTAGTCAGGCTGATGATGATGATGAATAGCCTAAAATTTAACCGCATCTTTTCTTTTTTAGCCTATAGGCTGTTATATCGTGGTAGGGGTAGCACGCAGAAAAGGCGAAAAAAAAGGGGGGGGGGGTTGAATAATGTGGCGAATTGATAATGGAAGTATACAGTTACTTTCTTGCTCAACATAGTGTGCCCGTTAGAGATGACGCCGCTTATGTGCAGCCCCACGCAAACAACATAAACGCCGCCGATCAATCACGATAACAATGTTAATGAGGCACTGCTCGAACGCGCAGAGTGGCGACTTGCCAGCGAAGAGGTTAGTTTGTATGGAAGGCGTGCACAGATGAGGGAGGCGACTGCAGCAGGAGGAAGGATTCGACGGCCTCTATTAAGCGCGCGATGGTCGCGCGAGACTCTCGTACATGCTCGGAATGAACGGGATCTCGCGGAATGCGGTCACCACGTCATGTGCGATTCCGTTGCTAGGGATTGCCGCGTTTCGTGGACACCGCATACGAACGGAATGAAAGAAACGAAATTATCGTTATAACGAACTATGTTTCGTGGACTCGGTGTCAAAAAGCGGGAAACCATCGCGACAACGAAGTCTCCGGGACAGGTGCTGGGTCGTTAGTTTCAAGGACGCAAAGTAACCCCGAACATGACGACACGAATTCTCGTTGTAACGAAGTCATGAAGGCCGCTGTTGGGTCGTGAGTTTCGGGATGCAAGGTATAGGCACAAGCAAGGCTGCGTAAGTCCTCGTTCTAACAAAGTCACGAGGACAGCTTCTGGGCCTTAGGTTTCGTGGGCTTCAGATAACTATCAACGAGACACAGTAAACACCCGTTATAACGAAGTTATAAGGACGGCTACTTAGTCGTGGGTTTCAGGAGCGCAAGGTAACTAAGAGCAAGACACAGTAAAGCCCCATTATGACGAAGCTATCAGAACAGTTGCTGTGTCATGAGTTTAAGGGTGAGAAATAATCGGAACGAGACATATTTGTTTATATGGAACCACAACAACAACAACAACAAATAATAATAATAATAATAATAATAATAATAATAATAATAATAATAATAATAATAATAATAATAATAATAATAATAATAATAAACGTGCGCTGCCATCGCACAGCGTGCACGTGCCTCTACCATTCCACCTCCATCAAAATGCTACCGCCGGAATCGAACCCGCTACCTTCGGGCCAGCAGCCTAGCACCCTATTTGCCACAGGATTGAGCGGATCGACAATGTGCAATGTGCACTTCTTGACGTATAAGCAGTGTGCTTCGTTCATTTACGTTAGTGCAGCACACATAGCGTCGCTCTAAGAGAAGTATCAGAATAAAAATAATTTAGATAACGAAAAAATAATGATCTAAGCTGCAACAAACATGTTACTACATTACTACAGGTAACTGCATACGTAAAATTGTTCTTCTTTAAACGATCCTTAATGTATTTTGCCCCGACTGTACGCTTGCTAGCATATAAAACACTCATTCGTCCAACGCTGGACTAAGCTGTAATAATATAGGATCCATTAACTAAAATCAACTTCAATCGACTCGAGAAATTTCAAAAGAAGGACTTACGTTTTATTTATAACTCCTACAGCAGAACATCAGTGTCTCAGCTACTGATAAGAAGTGGCCTACAATTCGTTACGGGCAGAAACAGCATTTTCGGCCTTAAGTTAGTTTTTCTTTCAGTTATTAAATGACCATTTAAATGTTGACACTACGGGCTGCCTACAATACTTTTCCGCTTACGTCACTCGTAAGCGACACATCAAAAGGATCACTCCTCTAAATTCATGCATTAACTGCTACAGGTATTCATTCTTCCCCAGAACGATTAATAGACGGAATAGCTTTGCAAATGATGTAGCATTACACAACACACTCTTATTGTTTGAAAGCAGCCTTGTCTAAAGTCTCCCTTTTTAATGTATTTTATTTCCTTTATTTTAATCATTGTGTTAATTTGTAACATGTAATATGCGCTCTTGTCACTACGCATTTTGTTATTCTGTATTGCGTTACTTTGTAAATTATTGAAATCAGTGTTTTTTTTTGGCGTTATTCTTTCGTATTCTCATTTGTACTTTTATTGTTTGTTTACAGGCATGTCCCTACTTTTGAATACTTTTCACACCCTGCAATGATGTTACAACTAAAAATCGCGGTATAAATAAATAAATAAATAAATAAATAAATAAATAAATAAATAAATAAATAACGGACGCCTTGCAGTAATGTACCAATGTACCACAATTTTCACCGTGATTCTCCCGTTTATGTGCACCGCCGCGGTGGTCTAGTGACTAAGGTACTTGGCAGCCGACCCGCAGGTCGCGGGTTTGAATCCCGGCTGCGGCGGCTGCATTTCAGTAGAGGCAGAAATATTCTAGGCCCGTGTGCTCAGATTTGGGTGCACGTTAAAGGACCCCAGGTGGTCGAAATTTCCGGAGCCTTCCACTACGGCGTCTCTCATAATCATATGGTGGTTTTGGGACCTTAAACCCCACATAGCCATCATCACGTTTAGGCGGGAGTTGGCTCTTTAGATATTGGCAACTTTCTGCAGCTCACTTAATTTTCGATGGCAGTGTAAATAGTCGCCTTCGATCTTGGTAGATTTGCATAGCAACAATGATCAATTCTCACCACCGCAACACGTACGAGCGGGCACACGGTGGGCACCGAAAAAGGCGATACTCGGCCGTGAAGCAAGCGAGTCCTTGCCGGCACGTCACTTCACCTAACTTCAGTCGCGCCACCAGTGTTCGTTCTCGGGGCTAATATTCATGCGAGACAAGGATGAATCAACGGATGGGCGGCTGCATGGAAAAGCAGTGCAGAAGACAAATCACATGTGATATTTTGCGTGTATTGACCAATCGAGAGAATGTACTGTATAGACGTCACGAGAACTACTGTCTGCGTCACAGAAGGACGCCAGAAGAACAAGAAATACCAGGAGAGAATATAGCGCTCGATTATTTTGTATTTTGAGAGCCTGGTGAGTGGCCTTTCAACAAGATGTGGTTGCTTACGAAGTCCCTTGGTTTGTTACCTTTATTTTTTGTTTTTTTCAAAAAAAGATGCATACGTGCTTGGACTGGCGGGGTGATGTAAGAAGGCACAGGCAACGGCTTACGGGTGTGATAATGCAAGAGTGAATCGTGCTCCGAGGTATCTTTGCTGCTGATCTTCTTGATAAGTGCAAGCTCGTGGTGTAACGGAGGGCAGGTATTACGTGACGGGAAGGACTGCACGATGGTCGGGTTGCACCGCCTCCAAGGTTTTGTCATTTTCTGTTCTGTTCTGTTCTAACTGTCTTGCTTTTTCGTTGATGAAAGCCGCGCCTGGCATTACAAGTGGCGAGAAGGGTTGGCACTGTCTCGAAGTATCTCTCCCATTCCACCACGCTCAAGCTTACGGCCACGCATTAAGATGCGCTTTGGCGGCAGACGCTAGAATATATAGGGCACTTCGTTTCGTAAATAGCTTATTCTCTCGACTCGCGTAGTTCCGTGCAGTGTGCGAGATAAGGTGGCCACAGTTCCGAAATAGACGACGTCCTTCGCAGGGCTCTGGTATTGTTGAGCCGAACTTCCTCACTCGTCCTTCATTATCCTCCACATTCTCGCGCGCCGTCCCGTCTGATTGTTATTATCGACCATTCGATCAGACTATTGATAAGATATTGACAAGAGAGCCCGAACCGCAGCACAATCGCTGCAATGCAGAGCGCCTCGCGGAATTCCGATCTTAGCGATACCACGTGGATGGAGAAAGAACCGTTTCAATGCAGCAATATTTTACAGCCGAGTCAACTAAAAACGTCTCATTTCGTTGCGATCAGTCCAATAAAAACGGCGCATCTCGTTAACACGCGAACCAATGGAATAAAAGACGTGAATGTACGTGTTATCCTTTTTATTTTTGTTTTTGAGAGAGGTGGCAGCATTCCAAGTTCCGCGTGCATTCTTGCCTGCAAATGAGCTTCGAAGGGCCTCCAAGAAGAGAACGGCCCATCAGTTTAGACGGCTAAACTATTGTTTCGAAACATTATTTCCATTTGTTTGATAAAAGAGAGTTTTCATCAGTGAGAGGTAACGAATGTCAAGCGCCCTTTGTTTATCTGCACGAAAATCAGCTGATGCCATATATTTTATTACAATTTAGAGACATCTCGCCCCGCGTTAATGCATGAAAAACCAACGCTGATATCGTGAAACCAAAAAAAAACTTGCTGCGGGTGGACTCTTCCATTAGATTCGCAGATAATGTTCATCTAGTGTTAATTTATGAATTACTACATGCCAATTCAGGGTAATATTGTCATAATTTGTGACGTCACTAGGGGATGACGCAAGGCTTCAATGGTTTCATCACCACCGTTCGAAGGCTGTCTTGGCTTAGGTTGATATATGTGAGGTTTCTACGACCCATAACCACGATGGTATTACGAGGGACGCCATAGAGAAGGACTGCGAAATCATTTTAGTGATCTGCTGTACTATAACGTAAACTGACGACGACACCACATCGTATACACTGGCCTTCAGCATTTCACTTCCATTGATATGCGCCCCGCCGTGGTGGTCAAGTGGCTAAGGTACTCGGCTACTGACCCGCAGGATGCGGGTTCGAATCCCGGCTGTGGTGGCTGCATTTCCGATGGAGGCGGAAATGTTGTAGGCCCGTGTGCTCAGATTTGGGTGCACGTTAAAGAACCCCAGGTGGTCGAAACTTCCGGAGCCCTCCACTACGGCGTCTCTCATAGTCATATGGTGGTTTTGGGACGTTAAACCCCACATATCAATCAATCAATTCTATCGATATGCGACCACCTCAGCTGGGATCAACCCTGCTACTTTCAATTCAGCAGACAAACACTGTAACCACTTTTTCACCGAGGAAAACTTGAGTTAGGTTGAGACAGGTTTCGTTTCTGTTCCCTATGGTATCGTGTGGATTTTATTCACAGGAGGAGAGCGAGAAAAAAAGAGAGAGAGAGAAATATTTTAATGAAGCGTTGGGGGTGTTTGTCTGGATTTTCGTCTGACATGCTACTCCAAATGCTGGGTGATAACTATGATATATACAGTGATAAACACAAAGCACATACAGCCACACTTCATTCACGGGAGTAGCTCTTATAAAAAATGATGATGTAATCAACAGCGCGGCCAAAACAAGAAATAAAGTGACCTATACACTTGTCTTACATTGGCAACAGTTCTTCAGGATAAAGTCTTCGTCAGAGTAGCTGTCATGACACGTTGGCTTTATAAGGCAGGGCGCCTTGCACCAATGGCTTTTCTCGAGTGCTGCGAAAACCGTAACTTTTTTTGGAATATGAAGACAATCGAAGGCGGGCATTAGACTACGAACGTCTCTCGCTACACGCAAACATCCAATGTGTGCATGCCTCGTGTGATGGTTCTCGGTAAATGTAAAATGCAACGCAAATTTGTTTGTCTAAACAAAAACAAATTAGTTGCTAATGGGGGTAAAGCGGGAGTGGTTTGCACTCGTCCTGGCCACTCGAGACATATCAGACTTTCCTTCATGGAACAACTGAGTTCCGCGGAAACCACTTTGAGAACCCATGCTTTATAAGGTATCCTGTTTTCTAGCGATTCTTCCTTTTTTATTGGGTTAGGCTACCTTAGCTGCTAAGTACCTTACACCTGTGTCACACGGGCACCTTTCAATGCGATCAGGGCTTTTCTGGTCGAGCTTGGCGCATACGTCGGTCAAATCACGATCTCATATACGGATCGCGATAATCTGGATCTCGATCGGGCCCCATCATGATTTATGTGACCGTGAAGCAGCTCGTGGCTCGGATATAGCATGATTGCGGAGTGGCGCTGATCGCGATCAAAACTGCCCGTGTGACAGCGGTGCTACTCACCGGTACTAATCAACATAACACAGTCCATACAGACACAACAAACCGTATGTTGGAAAATAAGTCCCCCGTGTGCCGAAGCTCTAAAGTTGTGTGCGAATGAAACAACTTTATTGAATATCTTTAAAAATGGTACATTCCGCCTGGTGCAGCCGAGAGCCCTCTGCATGTCGGTAGCTTGTTGGATCACTCGAGGTTGGTTTAGGATGACTGAATTACAGTAAGGTCCTCCACTACGCCATTACATCATCTGGGAGGACTGAAATTTCATTCTGAACTATTTGACGATTCCGAAGCGTATGCTCTAACGTGGCTCTTCTATAACCATATAATTTACCTTTAGCAAAGCTTAAGTTTGGGCTGTAGTTGTCATGGCAATGTTATGTGGTTGCGCTGAGCCAAATGCACGAACGACTGACCGAAAAGAGGACAGGACAAAATGTACTTGCGCACCTCTCGTATACTGTCCTATTTTCCGTCAGTTTTTTGTGCATTCCTTGGTGCAACCACATTACAATATATGATTTACACCCACCCTAAGGATATAACACCAGAATAACTAACGTTTCGTGCAATTGGATGCTTTTAAACATAAATAAACAATTGTTGGGGTTTAACGTCCCACAACCGTTTCTCACATGATTATGAGAAACGTCGTAGTGGAAGGCTGCAGGAATTTCGACCACCTGGGGTTTTTTCGAGGTGCTTCTGAAACTAAGCACACGGGCTTCAAGCATTTTCACCTCCATCCAAAATGCTCACCGGGATTAGATCCCTCGACCCGCGGGATCTAATCCCGGCGTGGCGAGTGCCTTAGCCACTATAGACTACCATGATGGGTGCTCTTAAACATGATAAGTGGATTCAGCGTGGTACAGAGAGGACATAAGTAAGTAAGGAAAACCAGCACCAGTGTTGGCCTCACAAATAACTTTATCAGCCCAGAAACGCACATTTTTAAACAGAGTCAGTAGCCACGTGAACACGTGCGCGTGCTCATCAGTGATCGGCGTGTGTCCACGCGGTCACAGGCTATGCTTTAAGATGTGCGATTCAGTGCCAATAAAGTTAGTTGTGAGACGAGTGCTGAAGTTGGCGTCCCTTTTTCATTCCTGTCTATGTTGTATCGCACTAAACCCACACAAAATATCTAAGGGTATAAATTCGGGAAACGTGTAATTATAGGCCTCGCATAAGCTTTTGCTCGAAGGTGTCCATATAGGACTTACTGAATTCGAGGTTAGGAGGTCAAAATAGACTCCTGGACTTTCCATATTATTGGGTAATGTCGCTTAGCGAGTGTAGTTAAGCTCTATCCTTCCCTATCCGCTCTTCCTCGACAAGGAGGCACGCTATTCGCATGCACGCTTAAGGCACGCTATTCATGTCCATTATTTCTTACTAACACCTGAATAGCACGCACGTAATGGAAGACCTAGGTTAATAACTTGAAATCTGCCTTCTGACGAGATATGCGGAAAAAAAGGGCAGAGGCTCGCTCTGAGTCGCGCAAACAGTTTCAAATGTCCGGTCCAGCTTCTAACAGCGAAACTGAACGATTACAAAGACTAGTCTAGTAGCTTCTAGGTTTCTAGGCCTTAGCCAGCTGATGCTGGTTCTAGGATGCTTATATGGTTTTTAAAGACGATAATCTTTCTTGGGGACCTTTAACGGAAATATTTTGGTCTGTCTGCACATTTGTCTGTTTGTCCACCCTTAACGATACCTCAAATGGCACGAAACGGCCAACCTTATCCACAGCGCCCACCAATATTGCTCAAGGTTTAGCATTCATAGTTGTGCGATTGTCAAATAAAAAGCAATTATTGCGCATATCTTAGGTGCCATAACAATACGTCGATGTTTTCTATGTCTGACTTTATGCTAAAAGATGCACACACAGGTAACTCTAAGGACTGTAGCGTATATCGCGCGGCGCTGACAGTGCAACGCGATGCTCAGAAAGGTGTTTCGAACGCTTTGCTATACGACGACACGGTGGTGGCACCTGCCCGTCGCTTTGCGTTCTACACCTTATCACCTCCGAGACAGGCGCGCATCTTTCTCCGTGAGCGCGCACGCCTTTGTTTTCGAAGATAACTGCCAGATAGCGCTCGTGTCTAACGTGCCTCGGTGCGCTCGTTCGCCTCCACTACACGCTCGAGGCACTCCGCCTCCAGGATACCATTCACTGATTTTCTTGTGGAGAACATCAAATAAACGTTTTGTTCACTCTCTCCAGACGCAAGACTATCGTCTTTCGACGACATTTCCATTGTAACAAGCAGATTTGGGGCCATTTTTTTCTAGGCTTTAGAACTGTGATGCCAGGTGATTGGTACGTTGATTCTCAGCGTGAAGAGGTCCGAGTAACACCGCAGACAGTAATACACCAGACACGGTTTTCCTAACTTCAGAGACAGAAATTCACACTAAACCCAATATCTCGCACTTCTCGTAAATCTACGGGAACGCGGTCATTGGTGTATGCTTCCCAACATTTCGAGGTTTTCTCGCAGCTGACGTTGCGACTCCAACTAGACTTTTGATACGCCGACTGCACACGCATTCACTTGACAATCACCTAACTTTACTCGGAACTTCACCTAATTACTCGGAATATTTTTTTCACGTCATCTTCGTCGACGCCGACGTCGCCGAGAAGGTCTCTCGACGTACCTTCAGGTCTAGTCAAATATCGAAAACTTTTCGACTGGTTGTGTTTGCGCGTGTGCTGCCGAATGTGCTGTGTTTATCTCTCTTCCCTCTCTGCTCTCTATTTTTCACCTCCCCCATCCCCTCCCATGCGCAGGGTAGCAAACCGGCTGCCTATAGGCTGGTTAACCTCCCTGCCATTCTTTCCCTCCTATTTTCCTCCCTTCCTTCCTTTTGACTGGTTGGACTAGGAGCCTTGCCATCTGTTTTCAACACTTATTTCCTCCCCTCCCCTGCAATAAACGTTTGTTCATTTTAATTGGGGAGAGGTGTAAGGTCTTTTCACCTTGAAGTGTTGTGCATCTACGATATCCGCACCTAACAACTCCGACAGCTCCCCGGTAGACAATGGATATGGTCGTGAAATATGTCCTGCGATTGCTCAACGATATGCTGGGACACCGAGTGTAGCACTCCTGATACATATTTATAAACAAATACGTCAGAACGATTGGTACGGTTTGTTCGCCACGCGGAAGACCAGCACGTCTCCTCCGCCACGCGTTCATTGGTCTAGCGCGGTGCCTTAGTAAACGACTTCTTGAAACCTGCTGGCAAGGAGCAGCTTATCCCTCACGAATCGTTTAAAAAAGAATTCGCTTCCGGGACAACAAAAAGCATCCGCTCCCCGAGATCGGAATCATCCATCTTTTTTTTTTTAACTTGACTCAGAATCAACAAGGCCGCAGGATCCGCAAACGCGTCGTCTTGCGCGCGTGGCCCAGATTCGACGAGAACACCCTTAAGCAATGTGGTCTGATCGCGCACCCACGCAAAGCTCCTGCGGCCGCGACATACCGTATGTGCAAGCGTAATGGCTACACCTAAGTGATAGCCGTGCCAAGAACCAGAAAGAGCAGAGCGTCCGCGTTCTAAGCGGTTGCCTCCGTGGTGCTGCCTTCCAGTAAACAACGTCGACGGAACGGCTGAAAAGCACGTCCCCGGTGGATCGGTGCCGCTGGATTTTCTTGGCGTAGGGTGGGGCTTTCTGCAAGATCATAGAGGGAAAATGCCAAGCCTGAAGAGAGGGGGCAGCCGGGTAGCCTTCGTTGTTTCTCTACGGTTTTCGTTTTCGTCCCCCTCTCTGGCTGCATCTCTTTCCCAGGTTATCTGTTTTTTTTCTGGTTATTTCTATTTATTTCTCTCATCATCTAGGCTGTCGAAAAATCAGAGGCAGAAGACTTTCTTTCGGCTCAAGCACGCGCCTGCGTTACGCCGAGAGACGACCGCATGCGACGATGACAGCATAATCACGATAGTCCCCCCCCCCCCCCGAGATACCCGTCACCAGCGGTAAGGTAGTATACATAAATAGCTGGCCATTTTAACGTTTAAGGAGCTGCTCCTCCGTGGTTCAGTGGTTAACGCCTCGCATTCAGAGGTCCCGAGTTCGATACCATGCGCCCATTAAAGTGCCCCGCCCATTAAAGTGCTCCGCGCTCACAAGCTCCAAGTTTGAATCTCGAACCAATTACAAGAAACGGTGTACGACCTTGTCTGCAACAGAGGCGAACTCGAGAATTCCGCCCGTAAATAGGAAGAGGAGGATCATAGCGAAAAATGACATTATCGCAACCGCGTGAAAGTGGCTTTTGCCTGTAGAAGCGAGTACTTCAGTTTGATCGAGGGAAATAGCGCTGAAAACATGTTCAGAATAAGAATAGGGTAAAAAAGATTTCACTTTTTCTCTGTCGTTCGCTGCGGTGGTGTAGCGGTTAGGAAGCTCGGCTGCTGACCCGAAAGTCGTGGGTTCGATTCCGGCTGCGGCGGTCACATTTAGACAGAGACGAAATGGTGGAGGCTCGTGCACTGTGTGATGTCCGTGCATCTTGAAAAAAAAAGAAAACACTACAAGGTCGAAATTTCCGGAACCCTCCGATTACGGTGTTCCCCATATTGATATCGTAATTGTGGGACGCAAATCCCCAGATATTAATTTATTTTCTGCGTCTGATAGCCACACCCGCAATTCGCGATTGAAATCTAGGCAAAAAAAGAAAAAGAAAAAACTGCCGCTATTACACGAGTACATACGGTATCCTGACGCACTAAATACGCGCGTATGCCCTCATCGTGACGTCACTGTGTTAGAGAGATGAGCGAGTCGAAGAAGGCACGGCAAGGGGCTTCTGGATAGAGATTGAGCAATGACAGAAAGAAAGAGGGAAAGAAAAGAAAAGGAAAGCAAAGGTGTAAGCGACTCGTTCACGTGAGGCCGTTGACGACATTTCGTCGGTGCCAAGGACGACTCAATTCCTCGCGGCCGTGCCACCGCACACTCGACGCGTGCGCGCCTCGCGAACGCACACACGCAAACACATGTTTCTTCGCGAGGATGGCACATACTATACGCCAGCCCGTTGCGGGCCAAGCGCCACGGCACGCCGATTCCGGTTCCAACAGGAATCGGCCCATGCACCACCGGGTGCCGTAATGGCCCGAGAGTGCTGGACGCTTCCGTGACGTACTGGTAATGTATGTAGTATTGCGATAGCAAACATATGGACACTCTCGGCTGAATTTCGCCACCGTCGTTGCCGTCGACATCCCTCATCTTGCATATATATATATATATATATATATATATATATATATATATATAAACACCAGAAAGAAAAATTATCCTGAAAAAGACTCCGGCGCACGGTATCGAACTCGGGACCTTCGAATGCGAGGCGTTAACCACTGAACCACGGAGGAGCACCTCCTTAAATGATCAAACGGCAAGCTATTTATGTCTACTACTTACCGCTGGTGACGGGTATCTCGGTGGTGGGGGGGACTGTCGTGTTTTCAGCATTACCAGCAAGATGGCGCAATGAGCGCACGTCGCCACATCGTCGCGATGCGGCGGCGCACGTTATCATCTTCCACGCGTACTTTGCACCGTGAAGAGGAGGGGGTGGACACTCGCGCGCTTTTATCTCACTGTGGGGAGGATCGTACGTCTTGGCTGGCCTTGGGCTTCCATTGGAACAATTTTGTTGTAGTTACCGCGCGCACAAAAGCCACTGCAATCGTTGCACAGCCTCCGTTTGCGAAAAAGGCGCGCTTTTCCGACACAGCGAAGTGACAACTGATTCGCTTATTCGCGTCGATCTGCACCTAAAGCCCTGCGAGTACGTTTCGTGCGTCGTTTGTGCGTGAGAAACGCGGGGCACGTTTCGATCTGCTTGCCATTTGGTGCGCGACCTTCCAATTAGTTGCTATCGCGTTCATTGCTTCGCCTTTGTGGCAAAGTTGTGACTGTTATTTGCGTGCTTATTTTTTTGTTTGGCGATACTGCCGATCCCACAAGGAGACTATTACGGAAGGGAATACGTATATAGCGGAAAAGAAGCACAGTCTTATTATTTGTAGCATGTGAAACAACAGCCCAACAATACATCGACATTAGCAGCACAATACGCATGACAAAAGAATAAATCATGGCCAAAACAACAGCAGTAAAACAACCAACGAATTACAAGAACTGTAATGGCATGGTGGATATGATGCACTCTGGCTACTGAAATAACAAAAATCAAGATAAGAGTCACAAAGAGCAAAAAACAGAAAAAGAACAACAATACTGTTTACTGAAACTGTTAGGCATGTAACCTCTACCTTATATATGAACAAGTGTAAAGATTAGGCATTAGTAACAGAAGAAATAAGTTGGTTCTATTTACTTATAAATTGCGAGAAATATGTTTATTAGACGAACGTATATTAGTGAAAATATTATTATTATAAAGCGGAAAATTCTTAAGCGAGAGTGTGCTTGTTAAGCGAATAATTGTACGGGTTACGCAGATTTATGCGGTGATGGAGTATAGCTCGTGAATAAACCCGGCGCTGCCGAGTGGACAGAAACTCGGTTGTACTATCGGCATCAAATGTAACCGAGCAGCGGCAAGAATTCGCTGTGCATATAGTGGCTGCTGTCTATGGGCAGCCGCGCATGCGCACTGTTGCTGAACTGGCAGCTTCTTTCTTTCCCACCTCCTTTCCCCTTCTAATGTAAAGAACTGAACACATCCTCTCGTTATAACCTCCCTTTCTTTCCTTATTTTTCAAGGCGATAGTCTTTCTTGGTATACTTCCGTTCAGAAAAAGTTGTTAACGATTTAGAGTACTCGGTACTCTACTATTGGAGAGCTTAAATCCATCCCTTGGGCGTCACACTTGATCAGGCCACATCGACAAAAATTACGCTCGGGCCGGGCCCAGGCTGGTGGTGACAAGCAGTCACTGTTGAAACTTTCGACGGAAGTGATGGCGCTTAAACGCAGAAACTTTCGTTTGTCTTGCAGCTGTCTGTCACACTGTTCAGCCACCCGGCCGAAGTGCACGCACTTGCTGAACGCCCAGCCATCTTGAACTGGCGGCTGCGTTCATACTTTTGAACATGATCGATCAAAAAGCAGATGTTACGCATATTCGAGGCGCAATGCCAATACTTACCTATTAGAAGGTGTGCTTCTTCACTAGAAAATACGTATATACGGAACTTTAAAACCCCTAGTGTTTCTTAGGCTGCGCATAAAATGATAAACTGTGCACGAAAGATCCCTCTGCCGAAAGTACGGTGCTGCCAGCTGGCAATGGTCCCGGATGAAGGAAGGAGGAAGGACAGGGAGGTTAGCCAGACAGTGGTCCTGGGTTCTGCACAAGCTCCAGCAGAAGACTATTGTCTTTAGACGACATTTGCTGCGAAGCGCACTGATACGTGGTCATTTTCTTGTTTCTTTCTCTACGGTCTCATCAACATTTACTGTATGCTAAAAGGAGCCACCAAGGCTTGGACAGGAAAACGATCAATTTGGCTAGCACGTGCGCCGCACTCTCGCGCGCCGGATAAATCGATTTCGGCGCTTGACCGACGCGATGGCAGATGTGTTGCAATAGTATTGAAAGTTTTGCTAGTTCGTAATGCAGCGTGTTTTGGGTACAGCTCCAGAACGAAGATGGATGAGCCAATGAGGCATCAATGTATCTTAAGGACAAAGAGTTCGCCCATCTCCTCAGCACGTGAGCTGTTGAGAATACGCGTTGTAACTTTTTAAGGGCGAAGCACCTTATAGCGGCACCCGTTCATCCCTCGTAGCCGTTGTAGAATGTAACAAGTATAACATTTGGACCTCCAAGGTGGTGCCGATGAGAGAGTTCTTCTGTGCGTTGTTGAACAATAAAAAATAGTGCTTAATGTACATGCCATTGGCAGCTAATGGGGAATGACCAGCAGGAGCATTGGGCTTTTAGTTAACGCGCACGCTGCGATTCCCATTAGCAGCCATTGGCATGTACATTGAGCACTATCTGAAAAGAAAGGGTTGCTACAATTTACTCGCTGGGTGTAACCTCCTTAGTTTTAGGAAGGTTTAGCAAGCGTTGAGCCGCAGTGCCATGAATACAATGAACTAGTATATACCACGAATGAACTCGAGGTGGTTAAAGGTGGGAAGTAGATACGAAGCGCAAGCCGTGAAAAAGTAAAAGCCGAATTCTCCTGTCTCTCATTTCCCATTAGCAGCCATTGGAATGTACATTGAGCACTATACCTGACAAGAAAGGGTTGCTACGTTATACTCGCTGGGTGTAACATCCTTAGCTTTAGAAAGGTTTAGCGAGCGTTGAGTCGCAGTGCCATGAATACAGTGCACTATTATATATCATGAATGACTAGTATATACCATGAACTAGTATATACTATGAATGAATGGTACCGTGGATGGCGATACTTCTATATATAGAATATATGATGAAAAGATGCGAGATGGTGGTACTTGGATGAACGGACGCACAGACAGATGCATGGATGGACGCATGAACGGACGCAGGGGCGGATACATGGACGAACGCAGGGACGGACGCACGGGTGGGTGGATGGACGCATGAACGGTCACACAGACGGACGCATGGACGGACGGAAGCAAGAACGAATGGACGGACGAATGCTTCGCCCCACTCTCCATCAGTCACTCCGTGGATATGCTGCCAATTCTTTTATTCAATTTTAACACTGCGGCAGAATGCCTATACGTTTATTTTTCGTTCTTTTAATTACTTTTTTGCTCATGTGTCCTTCAAATAAATCTTTTCATTAACGAGTGGGTGCTCGCCTGGGTCCAAAATGCACTCTTCGTCTTCGTCGGTAACACGCTGTATGTATTTTGAAGCATCTATGCGTGAAATATATATATATATATATATATATATATATATATATATATATATATATATATATATATATATATATATATATATATATATATATATATATATATATATATATGAAAACGATTTTTGAGCCTAACCCGTCACTTTCTTCAGTAAAAGATACATATAGGTATACAGTGCAACGGTGCATGTCACAAGACAGATATATATCACTTGAAATAATATCCATTGACGGCTTTAACGTCCGAAGACCATGATTGTGTTTTGAAGGGCTCCGTAGAGGAGGGCTCCAGAAATTTCCATCTTCTGTGGTTCTTTAACGCGCACATATATATGAACACACGCGGGCTTCTAGCATTTTCACCTCAATCAAGAACGCGGCCACCGCCGCTGGGATTCGATTGTGTGACATAGAGGGTTGGCAGTCGAGCGCCTCAATTATACCAAACCTCCGTGGTCGGTGGATATATCACTGGACAACCTTGGCGACAAAATGGCGTGTCGATATACAATAAGAAACGGAATCGCAGATGCGTCACTATACCGCTAAGCTGAAAGCAAACGTTTCGTGAACCACGTGACCAAAAAATAAAAAGTATTTCAAAGCCTGAGGTGTTTAACGTCCCAAAACCACCATATGATAATGAGAGACGCCGCAGTAGAGGGCTCAGAAAATTTCGACCACCTGGGGTTCTTTTTCGTGCAACCAAATATGAACACACGGGCCTATACAGTCGTCGTACGAACCAATCGATCTGAAGCAAGTGAGCGAAACAATGTTATTAACTTCACTTGGCTATAGAGGTAAAAAAAGACGGTGTTTCCAGATCGTTAATAAGTTTACCAGGAGTATTTAATGTTACGTGCCGTTACTCCTTGATCGGTGAAAATTGAAGAGAAGGTTTTTCGGAAGTATACGACCAAGCTTTTCAACCAGCGTTATAATCTCAATAGCATATATAATAGTGCATGAGCATTCACTTACTTGATTAGTTTGTCTGCAACCTGATATAGCTGTGCGTAGCACCCGCGACGTCACCATAGCATAATGATCGGTTGAAAAAAGGGTAAAGTATTAAACAGGCTCGCAGTATGCCGGTACGAAGGTCCCAGCACTGTGTATATGGTTTCATTTTTAATCGAGCACAACAGTCGTTACCTATAGTATTTCGGGACTGCTTTCGAGTCAACTCATTATTCTTAACAATATTTCAGTTCATGTTGAAATCTAGGCTAAGTGCCTTCGTTTTGCTGGCGCAGCAAGTGTAGATTTTTGTAGTCACGTCCGATACGTTGGACGTACGCGGGGAATAAAAATATGGTTCAAGATAAGCGGAAGACTGCCCACGCCCCGAACAGGCGTCAGTGAGCTAAGAACAGCAGACAGCTGAGTCAGTTGATACGCGGTCCTGTTACAGCAGAGATACGAGAGTATACGCTCCAAAGTCCCCGACTAACCATTACTGTGCGTCTCGTTGTGAGTTGTTAGTCTACAATAGTGGTGTCTCCGCTACTCTCCCGTATACCCGCGTGTGGAAGCCCTTCATTTTGAAACGAACCAGCGAGCTAAGCGACACACTCACGTACGACACGCAGGGGGCGACGACTCACTCACCGCTTGATGGCCACCTTCTCGCCCGTGTCCAGCCGCTGTCCGAGCACCACGGATCCGTAGGTGCCGTCTCCGAGCGGACCCAGAGTCATGTAGCGATTCATGGCCGCTACATCTCGGCTACTACGGCTGCTGTAGGAAGACCTCATGCACACTGGCACATTGGCCGCGGCAGCCACTGCTGAAGATGCGCTGGTCGTGGCTGCGGGGAACACAGCGAGGCATTCTGTGTTGACGAGAACGCGTTGCCACGGCAACGCGATCGGCTCGCGGTCATGCGGTCAGGGTGCCGCCACCGTTGAGTGCATGCATGCTCGGCTGCGTCACGAAGGATCGCGATCTCTAGCGTGTGTTCGTGCCGGTGCGGGATTCGCGGCACGTGTGACAAGTCGCACTGCACCGATGCACGGGCTAGTTGACCGGCTGCCGGAGCGGTTTGTTTTGCAGCCGCCGACCGCGTGGATCTGTGAAGAAGAGGTAAATTGTTGACTAACAGAAGACAGCGGTCCGTTTGTACGAATCCGCGCAGTGGCAGACCGTGAAGGTAATAGCGCAATAAAAAAATAAAGACACGCTACGTAAAGGATAGCACAGTGTTACGCGAAGTGCAAGCGAGATGAGGCTTGTGCTTGCGGAAGTGGGTCGGTATACCGTGTGCCTAGAGTGACCTTCGAACTATTTATTAAGCCTCGGTTTCGCTTTGTACTGTTCGTACGTACGATGTTATAGCGGTTGGATTTTTTTTGCCGGTACTTTCCGCAGGATCGCGAAGTCCGTGTGTTTTTCTCATTGTATTTGTTTAGAACGATTTGAATGCTTCATCTGGTTGAATTGCATACAAAGCACGTTGTAGGAGTCACGTGATTCTGCTTCCGCTCTAATCATGTCCGGTTGAAGCTTGAGCAATGAAACTAATGTAAAAATTTTATGTGTAGGCTAAGCTTTACGTGTTATATTTTGTAAATGTGCGTAGTAAATTTGTATTCTTTTTATTCTCGTGGATGATACATACTTTCTTCGTTTCCCTCGAACAAAATGCGTTGTGTGCAAGCAACGGTTAATAACTTTTACTGTGATTTCATGAACGATTAGACTGCTGGTTACCTATACTGAGCGCGTCGCAAAAAGTGAATTCCAGGCGTTCTTTGGGTTTTCCACGATGATAATCGCTTCATCGCATTTCCAATGGATGCTGGCCTTCGCAGGTTTTATGGTTGGGCGCACAAAGCGACATCACCCTTGTTGATCAGATTTTCACTTCCCGGCAACAGCTGGGAAAATACACAATGTTTTATTGAATTCTGCAGACTATTTCAGCGGAACATTCAGCAGACGGTGTAACATGAATTACTTCTCCAAGAGAAATAGACAGATAGAGAGAGAGCGATAACATATGGACGTCATATAGGCCAGCTAGAGTAGCAGTAACCAGCTGATTTGCAATACCTTGCTTCAGAGAAGGACGAACTGAAAAAAGTGAACGCATACGTATGAAAGCTACTTGTTCACAGATATATGACCGGATTGCTTGATAAAAAAATAACCTCCATTCATTTTCTCAGATTCCATGACGGCCATTCAGTCGATTGACGCGAATCAAACTTCCATGGCCACTCACAGCATTCTTACGAATAATAAAATTTACGCTCAAGAGTTGACGTGGCTTCCTGTCCGCATGGACACCACCGTTGACGGCTTCGCTAACTCTAATAAGTTAGCCCACACCTGAGCGCAAGACTTCTCCCTCTATCTCTGGCATCACCCCCCCCCCCCCCCTGTCATCGAATGGAGTTGGAGTTGTCGACGCTTACGGGGACTCGTGGGGCACCTTCCATAAGATCACTTTTCATAATCATTCGGGCTGGAGATCACCACTACCAGCGCCGCACAGGAATCTAACAAGAAGTGAAGAAATCGCCCTTCAATTAGCCCAAATGAAGAAGTTCCTGTCACCGGCCTACGCGGCCTTGTCTACTCTCGATTTTGCCAACTGCCCTTAAAGCAGCCGAATGGCTACATTTCAGCACCTCGTGCGGAGTTGCCCCCGATTACGTGACTAAACAAGGCAGGAAATCATCGAGGCAGACCTCACCACCAATGCATCTCTAACACTGCCTCAGTCGATCAACTAAGGGTCGTCTAGAGGGCCTGCGAAGCGGTCGGGAGCCTCTGGCTTCCATCCTCGTCTCAGGCAAGGCCCTCGGTGGAGTCCTAGGAGCTCCTTCCCAAGACTCTAGTCAAAGTTCGTCTGGCTGACTAAGTCCTTGATACAGTTCCAACTTCTTTCTAACGAAAAAAGTAACAGCAGCGAAATAAACAGAAGTGTTTTATATGTGAAGCATCTTATGAAGAAGCTTGATCCGTTGACGCCCGCGCTCCACTGCGCATGCGCCTACTCTCTCTCCCACTCTCCTCTTTTACGCAGGCGTTCGGTCGCCTTCTCTCCTCTCCTCCGCCCACGCTGCAGCCTGTAAACCCACTCCCTTCTCACCCTTCCCAATTTCCCTTAAGCGCTTGTGCTCCGTGTTGCTGGCACGCCGAGTGATGGTAAACGGAAACTTGGTTTGCACCCATAATGGTACTTCGTACCTCTCATGATTCCCTTTATGAATCCTTTTAGGAGGAGATAATGTTTTTTTAAATGTACTGAAGTATAATGAGACAACGAGGAAATGTGTGCTTTCTCCATGCGATCTGTGCAGCTCTTTGTATACTGTTACCAGAACACTCGCTCGCGATGAATCCTCTATTTGCATGCACAAGTTTCTCATGGGGAGCTTCCATTCAATTGAAAGATTCAACTCTGGTGCCTAGCGTGTCTAAGCCACAATAACGTGACAGTGCGGAAGAGTGAGTGATTCCAGAATAACGCTGAACCCCCGGGACTCTTAAAAGAGCACCCCAATCGGAGCACACGGGTGTTAATGCATTTCATCCTCATCGAAAGTGACTGGGGGTTGAGCTCACGTCCTCAATATTGGCAGAGCGGCATCTTTAGCGCCAAGATACACATAAGGGTTCTGATCATTTCAATGATAAATGAACGACTACACAAGAACACTGCTCTAAGTAACAAACAACACGCAAAACACTACGTTGAAGTGAGAAGCTTGGTATTGAGCTTGCTTTGACCAAACGAAAATGTTCACACGACGCTATAAATACATATACTTCTTTATGATAGGAACGTCTACAAAGTCGAGGCCGAGTTATGTAAATTACGTCACATCAAACGCTGTGCGTGTAAACGCATAAACGGAACACAAGTTACCCACTCGCAGCGTTGGTGCGTCGACGTTATCCAGCTCTCCACTGCATCAATACTTGGAAAGCACGTCGCGATGTTTATAAAATACAATGAATCATTAGTTATACTTTGGTTTCGCTCCAAAGAAACGACGACGTTCAATCCTAAAGCACGCAAGAGCAGGCAGACCATTCCCGGATGGGCCCGCCACCCAGACGGCCTTGGGTGAGTCTTTAAATGGTTATGCGGGCCACCCTCTCCTCCCCTCAACGTTGTCGCTGAGGCACATATATACTTCGCCGTGTGAAGTATATAGGCAAATTTACAGTTACCGTTTCGTTCAAACCCTGTCTGCCGTCTTTAGTCTGCAAGAAGAATACGGTCATACCGACGCCTGCACCGTACGTGCTCAGCCGCACAGCGGACGTGAAATGGCCCTGTTCTCTGCATAATGGCATTTCACAGCGGTACCCTTCCCCCAGCCCCATTTTTTCTTTCTTTTATACTCTTTCCACCAGTAAGTGCTCAGAAGGAAGGAAGGAAAATAGAAGGAAAAGAACGGCAAGGAGGTTAACCAGCCTATAGGCAGCCGGTTTGCTACCCTGCGCATGGGAGGGGCATGGGGGAGATGAAAGATAGAGAGTGCACAGAGGTTCCTATAAGTACACTACAGGGAACTCTGACGCTAGTGTCTACGGAAGCTTCAACGCGCTGCATTTCAGCCAGCATGGAACTGATGGGAAGTACACTGATTTGTCTAATCTTCGTACTTTCAGCTTCGTTTGGCTTCGCGTGACCTCCTGGAGCTGCTTTGTCACGAGACGACAGTCAGCAAATGTTCAGCAGCTGCAGTTCACCACATTGACCTTTCAGGCTCACCCATTGTGACCCGCTCACGAAGGTTAATACAGTCCTTTCTTTCATTCGAAACTGAACCAAAGCTAGCAATAAACAAAGCCACAAATATGTTCGAAGCCCGCAAGCACGAACACTGCGAATTTTGCCAGAGTTCTCTCTAGACTAATCTTCCATGAGTAAATGGGCACAATGGTAGCTACCAACACAATAAATGGTGTTCAGACGCAGCAGATGAAGACCCCTTTTTGAAGACATGACTCTCTAATCACACCCTATTCAAAGTGGGAAAGAATCAACACTATTGTTGACAACCTAAGAATTATGAATATGGTTCTGAGCATGCACATTGTCATGAGAGACCAATTGTGGTAATTGAAGTCGACCGGACTTCAAGAGCATTCAATAACATCGCTTCTGGTGAGGTGTATTCTCAAAAACACGTATGCGTTTAGATGGGGAGTCGGTGTATGCAAAGTTTTTGTAAGTTTGCTTTCATTTTACACACTGTGTGTTACAGTGAATACTACTCGTGTCGGGAGGGGGGGGATACGATCTTTCATATGGGCTTGGTGAGCAAAACGCTGGTTAATGTGAACCTCGATAGCGGTGTGCTAGTCCATGAGTCGCGGTAGACTCTGCGCAATGGTTTTAACGTTGATAGGCACGTTCACAACCTGGCCTTTGATACCAAACTGGCCTACCCCATGTCACCACTGTGTCGTGTGCTAAACTGCTTCGCTGATGATCCAGCTTCACAGAGTATAATGACTCACAATTTAACTTACGGACCGGAACAAGGGTTCCGGTCCGTAACTACAAAGCAATGTTTTTTTTTTCAGTTATAAATGGTCGGCAAGTCATACACGTCTGTTATCCTTCAATAACCTTCAAAGCACCGAAGACTTTTCTGAAACAACGAATTCTTTAAAGCACTGCGGGCCATACAGAAATACAATGCATAACCTTTTAAAACACCGAAGCAATTTATGCTTTTCGTTAGGCCTTGCGCTGTGGATGTAAAACTGCGTACAGCTATGACGACACTGAGCGATGCCAAAATGAGCTCAGCCAAGCCTACACGTGGCTGCAAGTACAGTGTCTAGAATAGGGGAAGTGTGCAGACCGCGCCGCCGGCTCTGAGGCCGCTCCGCGATGCATCGAAAAGAGAACTCTAGGGGGCGCTGACACCCGCTTACACGCCCGCTCGCCGTGTAGTCGTCTGCTTGTCGCGCAGCACCGTGCGTTTAAATTCCACTGTCTTCATTCTGCTACGTGCACATGTAATTGCATCTCCATTTGCCAGCTATGATTGTTGGGCCAGTGTGAATTAAGAATGTCGGGAAGCAATGTTTTTTTTTTTTTTGCCGTGACTTGTTGAAACAGATCGCTTTTGGATCTCGCGCTTTTATTTTTTAATCACGGTTTCTATAACTTGTGGACACGGCAACAATTTCAGTCCAAATTTTAATCGCAGACGCTATCAAGCTTCTGGTTCATCCAAAGATCCATGGATTGTAGTGCCGAAATCGAAGGTGACGGTGCTTGCCGAGCACGCGGCGTTCGAGAATGAGTGATTAAAATGTGCTCTTGTTATAGCTGCACCTTCGTTTGCATGTTTTTTTTTGCTTGAAGTGTTTATTCGGTTGTTCTTCTTTTGTGCGCTAAACGCAAGCCTCTGCTGCAAAAATATTTTACTCCACAAATGAGAGGCAATGAAACATCGAATGAATTGCGAAATTGCAGTTTGAACTGTTTTTTTTTTTCAATTTAGAACAAACCAGGGGCGTAGCCAGAGTGTGGCACTCCGGGCCCGTGAACCCCCTCACCATCCGAAATTTTTTGGAGCCCGTTCCTGCGTTGAGCGGCGTCGCCGTTGGCGATGTAACCGATGGACATGAAAAAAAAATAGATGAAAAGGAGAAAATAATACCGAGGCTGGAATGAGATTTGAACCCAGGCCCTCTGCGTGGCAGTCCAGTATACTACTACAGAGCCACGCTGGGTTTTGTTTTCTTTATTGGCCGTTTTGACTTATAACAAACACAAAAGAAAAATATATTCACAATAAAACAATCGGATGAAAAAAAATCAGTCTTGAGAGCTAAAAAGAGAAAAAGGAAAAGACGAAAGCCTGAAACGCGTTCACTAAAAAGACTCTATACAGGCATGGTGTAGAGCAAGGAGTCGCATTAGATAACAAGCAGTGATCACACAATGCCTTTAGGTGATTTTCGGCTTGCAGCGGCAAAACATTGAAGAATGGCAGCTTTTTGTTTAGGGGGAAGGCTGTCAATCTTTTTCAAAAGTACCTCTTCCTCAATCTTCTCATTTTCTGCTTTCATTTGCGAAATGATTTCGTCTAACGCTTTCACTTTATCCTTCAAGCGCCGCACAGCTTGCATTTTCGTTTTCATCTTTCGAGAAACATTTGTTTTTGACTTGGTTTTTTTTCTCCGACACCTTTGGTTGGTGAGGATTCTCCGAAGATATTTGCAGGCTACACACCGCTCAAGTGAGGTACCTGCGCACTTTTTGTTGTACAGGCTCCCATTCCATACTGTCAAGTTGGAGTTAGAGCTTGCGAACGGGAACTCTTCAAGAAATCCTGCCCCTGAACATACATGCATACCATCGACAGCCTTGAGAACGGAAGCTGGGCCGCCAGGCTCGTCCAGATAAAGTTTCACTCCGCGCACAAACACTTCATGCGCCACACTATCGTCGGTCACAGTAAACAACACAAGCTTCTCAGCGCACAGGAGACCCATGTCCGGCCCCGGTGAACACACACTGTATGCGACCTTCAATGGCACACCACCGAACACGTGCTTTCCCCAGCTGTCTGACGGCAGGGCAACGTCCTTGTGGTTGAAAGGAACTTGAGGCTCAGAAGGCACTGTCGCAGACTCATCTGGCTCCTCACCTGGCAGTGGCTGTAGCACCTCGCTGAGCCGTTGCCGCTTTTCTGGCAGATGAAGCGGTGGGCACAACCTCTCCTTGGGATTTCTTTTCCTGGGAACGGGCTTTGATAAGTAGGCAGGCACATTGGGAAAGATCGTGGGTACGGCGCCAGGCAGAAGGACCGGTCGCGTTCTCTCAAGACGTACAGTTTTCCCGTCAATAATATGTTCAAAGTGTCGTGATACAAACTGTTTGTCGAAATGAAGCTCGCAGACAGCTGCGTTGGACTCAAGCGGCTTATCTGCTCTTGGAATGTTGCGCTGCCACTGTTGAAATACGTCCGCTTCTTTGGGCACGCCGAACAACGAGACTTTTTCTTTGCACGACTTGTACCCGCTCTTGCAACCGGGTACAAAACAGTGACTCTGCCGTCGGCTCATCAGTGCTTCTCAAGGCATCATTTAAATGAAGAAAACAACACGAAAGGCACGCACAACGCACGCAGTCCAGCATGCACACATGTGCTTCTCGTGGTGGCCTGACGTATAAGCGGGAGAGTGCGCCACCTAGCGGATACATCGCCAAGCTGCCTCAAGGGTTCCCATACGCGCCGCTTGGCGGTAATCACACTTCAAATATTCTAGGCACTGTACTGCAAGGCCCTCTCGTGAAGCCAGGTTAAGCTTAGTCAAGACTAGTTAAGCCTGGTTGAGCCAAGGTTGATGACGTCATTTCATTACATTAATAAGACTAATTATTCCCAATTAACTTAATCAAGCACAAGTAAGCCCAAGTTAAACCCCATTAATGTACACGTAGTTAAGCTATGCCTAATTACGCATAATTGAACCAAGCTTAGATAAGTCTTATCAGATCTGATTTAGCGGAGTTTAATTAAGCTTAGTTAGGACTGATTCCACCAAGCCTTATGTAGAGAAAGAAAACAAGAAACAGAATTGGAGAGATGCATTGATATGTATCGTGCAGTAAAGCAAGAGGGCAGGGAGGGAAGTGATGGTGAGGAGAAAGGACGAGGTGAGAGGGTAAAGCCTTGCGTAGCCATATATGCATATTAATATGTAGGGTTTAACGTCCCAAAACCACCACATGATTACGAGAGACGCCATATATGCATAGAATAACCGCTATAGCAAGGGCGTAGGAAAAGAAATTGATAATGAGGAAAAAGGGAGACAAGGTCAGCAGCTCTACTGTTCTGAGTATACACACCAGTAATGCACAGTTGCCACGGCTTTTTGAGCACCCTTGGAGATGACCGCAAGAAACAGCTGGTAGGCTCCATATCTAATGATCCTTCGTGAAACTATAGAAGAGGCAAAAAACAAAACAAGACAAGAACGTGTTTAGAATAGTAGACACGAAAATGAATATGATTTCTAAAACGCTGCCTGACGTTTTCTATTATTTAGATGCATATCATCGATGCCATTCAAAAAAGCGTAGCTTTGTAATCCCACTCACATGGAGTGAATTAATTTTCAGCTCAAGCATTTTGTATTCGCCGCAAGAAAAGCCACCAGACCTGTGCGGAACGCGCAGCACTTTCACAGCGAAAGCTGGAAGACCGGCCTGTCAGATACTTTTTAACACTCTTTGGATAGCTGCTGTCGGCACATTTGCATGGTACCCACGTTGCCATCAATCATTGTGTGGTATGCAGACATTCACTATGTCATCCTTCGTCATTATTCGGAGAAGCGTGGTACCCGCTTGCCACTAGCAAGGAATGGAACGAAAAAAAAAACCTTATTTCAGTCCTGCAGCAGATGGCTGATCAGCGAGAGCGGGGCTGCGTGAATTCATCTTCCACTCCTCCAGTGTGAAGCTTGAGTACATGTTTTGGCACGTACTGAGTATATGTCTAATGGCTGTCCAGCGGACCCGTGAAGTGGCAAGCAGGCTCGGCTTACCGGTCCCTACGTGGGACTGAGTCCGGTACGTGATTCAGTCGCGTTCCATTGTAGGTATTTATTCCCGTTATTTTCCGTCCTTCCTTCCTTAGTACTGCAGGACGCGCGTAGTGGGCGTCTGCCACGTGGGGACCGGCAGGGAGTACTTGGCGGCCGCTTCATGGGCCACCTGGACGGCCCATTGCTGGTCGGTAATAAGTGAGCTTCTGAGGGACGTCTTTCATTTGTTTAAGGTAGAGTCGAGAGGAGTGTTTCTATACACTCCCAGAGCATGTGTGCGAGTGTCACCGTTTGTCCACACGAAGGGCACGTGGGGTACGCATCGGGATAGTGAACGTGAAGCTTGGCAAGGTTTGGGTACGTGTTGGTATGTAATAGGCGTAGGGTTAGCGCCTGCGGTCTCTTAAGTTTCGGATGCGGTGGTGGAAAAATGCGGTGTGTTCTGCATTTTTTAATATATATTGTGGCTGACGCCCCGCCACGGTGGTCTAGTGGCTAAGGTACTCGGCTGCTGACCCGCAGGTCGCGGGTTCGATTCCCGGCTGCGGCGGCTGCATTTCCGATGGAGGCGGAAATGTTGTAGGCCCGTGTACTGTTATGCCAGCGAGTCCTCGTCAAACGTCCGTGCCTCTGAAAAAGGCAATCTGGGTCAAGGCCAGCCCGCAGCCCGCAATCCGCCTGACACGAACATCTCAACGGCGTGAACACGCGCGGCGCCTCTCTGACCCACGTGCATTGAGTCAGCGGCGCGCGTGACAGCGAGCCGGCGTCCTCGTGTCTGGTGGTCTGACGCATGGCGCGGCGACCCCATTGGAGGAATCTGCCTGACGACCGGCGGCGCTTCTGATTGGACATTTTGGTTGGACCTGGTGTAAATAAAAGAAGCCCTGCGGCGCGTCGCGATCGGAGGTCCTATGGAGAGGAGTCCCCGTGTCGGAGAGCCGGCATGTGTGTGAGTCGGTGGTTTTAGGCGAAAATCTGACCTATGTGTTAGAGAGGAGAGCTCGGCTCTTCGAGTCTCTGTCGGCCCCAGTGCCGAAATTGTAACGCTTCTGTATATATGCTGTACATAAACCTTGTTTAACTCACCGTCGTCTCGTCCGCTCGTCTTATCAGCTCTGCGCAGAAGCAGTCGCGGGCTGAGAAACATACGCTACCAAACGGCTGGTGACCTTCCCGGCGGAGTTGAAAGCAGTGGCGCCTGTGGGACCGGGTCGGCGTCGCCGTCTTTCGCAACAGTGGAGGTCAGCGGTGGGAGTTCGGAGGTGGCTTCGCAACAGTGGTGGCTTCGGCAGGACGGGGCCCGTCGTTCACAACAGTGGTTGGCAGCTGCGGGATCGGCCGGCGTCAGCGACATCGATGCGGTGAGTGCCTGATGTTTTCCCCTCAGTTCACCAGACTACTCTAGCTCAGGTTGTAGTAGTTTAGAGAAGGGCTGTGTGAAGCATTGTAGTGAGCTTTGATCGTTTCAAGCAAAGTCGAAGTGCTTTGAAACCAAAGTTAATGCGGAGGGGGTAAACACGGGAGTGTGAAAAATTGCTTGCGCGTCTTGCTAGTAGGCTTATAGTGGGTACGGCAAGTAAATTGTTAACAGGGGCAAACAGCAAGTAGGCTAGTGTGAACGATGGAGAACCTTAAAGTGAAGGAACTCATCGAAATTTGTGAGGAACTCGGCATTACTTTAGGCCGTGCGAAACGAAAGCAAGCGATCCTTGAGATCATGAAGGATGAGGGAGTGTCGGCTGAGGAAGTCGATGAGGCCTGGGTGGATATTAAAGCACGCCGTGAGGAGGCTGAAAGGCGAGAAGCTCGCGAACGTGAGGAGGCTGAAAGGCGTGAAGCTCGCGAACGTGAGGAGGCTGAAAGGCGTGAAGCTCGCGAACGTGAGGAGGCTGAAAGGCGTGAAGCTCGCGAACGTGAGGAGGCTGAAAGGCGCGAACGTAGCGAGGAGGCCGAGAGACAGGAACGCCTCGAGATGAAACGAATAGAATTGGCAATACTACAGTGTTCACAGGCGCCTAGCGTAGCTTCTCCGACGATTCAGGTCAGCGGTTTTAGAATTAGGGACCAATTGCCACCGTTCGTAGTAGGCGAGGACATGGCGAAGTACCTCGTCAAGTTTGAACACGTCTGTGAGCGAAACGCTTTGGAGCGGTCTCTTTGGGCGCGGAACCTGCTAGCTCTTCTTCCCGGCGAAGTGTCCGACGCGATAACTTGCTTGTCGAGGGAAGCGTTTGAGAGCTATGACGAGGTTAAGGAAGTGCTCTTGAGACGTTATAAGTTGTCACCCGAGGCTTTCAGGCAAAGGTTCCGGTATG
This sequence comes from Rhipicephalus annulatus, assembly GCA_013436015.1. Lineage (NCBI taxonomy): Eukaryota > Metazoa > Arthropoda > Arachnida > Ixodida > Ixodidae > Rhipicephalus > Rhipicephalus annulatus. Next base: position 50,574 of record WOVY01006621.1, read on the forward strand.
CTGAAAAGGGGAATGAGTCACACGTTGACTTCGCGTTTCGTCTTAAAGCCGATTTAATCGAATGGCTCAAGGGCGAAGGTGTTTATGACGACCGCGATAAAGTGGTGGAATGCGTTGCATTGGAGCAATTCTACCGCTGCATCGAGGATAATGTCAGACTTTGGCTGCAGGACAGGCTTGGTGAAGTACAGCTAAACAAGGCAGCCGAGTTAGCTGAGGAGTATTATACTCGCCGAAAGTTGCACAACAGGGCAGTGCGCGTTGAAAAGGATGAGAGAAAAGAGGGCTTTTCAAGGAAACCTGATCAACGGAAACCCGTTCCGCACCGTAATTTCAAGAAGGACCCGTCTCTTACGAAGGACAGTGTAGGGGAAGGGCAAACAGAAGCGGAGAAATCGAGTGAGGTTTTTACCACACAGGCATTTGAATCGGAAAACAAACGGAAGCCGCTAATCTGCTACAACTGCAAAAAGGAAGGGCACATCGCGAGAAACTGTCAGGAAAAGTTTGCCTTCGCAACAATCCGAGAATCAGAAAAAAACATGCGGTTGTTGGAGCCGTATCTCCAAGAAATTAGGGTGAATGAGAAAACGTGCCGAGCGCTTAGAGACTCAGCGGCAACCATGGACGTTGTCCATCCTTCATTGGTGTCTCCAGATGACTTTACAGGAGAATGCGCGTGGATCAGGCAAGTCGCCGAGGAGCAGAGTGCTTGCTTACCAATCGCCACGGTTGTCATTGAAGGCCCGTTCGGTAAGCTTAGCACCGAAGCGGCTGTGTCTGCCGCGCTTCCCGATCGTTTTCCTTATCTATTCTCCAACAACTCGGAGCAGCTTCTCAAAGAGCAGGGCAAATCGTTCTTCCCCAACTTAGCGTGCATGGCTCTCACGCGATCGCAAGCGCGGAAGCTATCGCGGCAGCTTGATCTGGTTCCAGGCGGTGAACTATCAAGTGACCTTGTCGGCGGGTCAACGGAACCCCAGAAAGGAAAGTTTCCGCATGAGTCATGTGAGCAGTCACGCGAGCGGCCCGTCGCCGAACCGACCGGCGCTGTCTCCGTAGAAAGGGGAGACGACATGGCGCCATTGAGTCAGAGCGAGAGGGTTGCAACGCTCTCGCCTGTAGCGGAAAGTTGGAGCGAGCTGCCGAGAGTTGATCGAGAGACGCTCATTCGAGAGCAGCGTGAGGGCCTCTCGATTGAAGCGCTAGTGGAAAGCCACAAAAACGCGGCAAAAGTGCTGTCGAAGGAGCACTACGAGGAATCGGTGAAGAAGCGTGCTTTTGAAGTTGATAATCAGGTGATGCTGCTGCAGCCGTACAAAAGGAACAAGCTTGAGGTTGATTGGGAAGGGCCCGCAAAAGTAGTATCGAAGCTTTCTGATACCAATGGTGAATTTAAATTAGGAAGGCGGCCGAAGAAAGTTTATCACAGTAACTTGAAAGCAGTCGTAAATTTACTTTTAAGTGCTTCGGAGGAAGAGGAAGCAGAAATTTTTAGTTCTAGTGAGATAATCGAAAGGAAATCGGAAGTAATCTGGGAACAGTTGAACCTGGAGCCTAGCTTAAGTGAAGGAGGACCTGAGAAAGAGGACCTGAGAAAGATTGGTTCCGAGTTTGGAGACGTGTTTTCGGACCGCCCCGGAAACACGAGGGTGATCGGACACGATATCGAGCTAAGCGGTGAGGAGTCAATCCGTAGCAAGCCGTATCGTTGTTCCCCTGTGCAACGTCGTAAGTGTGAGCCGCTCTTGGTGCCGCATAGGTATCGTCGCCTAAAAGTGGCCGGTTACTGAGGTGGAGCACGTTGCTCCACCGCGCAACTTTGACGTTCGCTAAAAAAAAAAAGGAAAGCTAAACGCTAATGGAGGTGCATTGAGCAGTGCGTTCTAGCTAGTACCTTCTCAACCTTTCGGTTTCTATCTGGCGATTCGGGGCAAAATTTTGACCTCATCACGACCTGGGCTGAGCGCTCTCGTTCAGAGTGATCTCAAGGGGCCAACTTTGTGGTATTCTAATTCGTTACGTTGTTGTACGTGGGAAAAAAAATTGAGTTGTCATTTTAAGAGTCTTGTGTCCCACATGTGCCTCTTGATGTAGAGGGAACGAAATTCCGATAGACACTTAGCTAGGTATATGTTGTACTATACTTTGTCTGGTGTTCTGTCGGGTGACCGAGGGCACTTGCGTGTGTCGTGTGTTGTCTGTTGTCGATCCGTTCTTGGCAAGTTGCAGAACCATCGACAAGTGCTGAAACCGAAGATGGTCAGAAGAGACGAGTGAAGCTGGTCAGCAAGTTGTGGCGACAAGCCAGTGGAGCTGGGATCCGTCGTCAAGAATGGGCTGTATTCCCGGAACAGTCTGGAGCTGTATTCTCCCCATGGCCCTGGAGGCGAACCTGGAGGGACCTGGCGAACGAGCGCACCTGACATCCGAGCCCCGTGGAAGCAGCTCGTCTTTCCGGTGCATTGTCTGGCGGCGGGGGTGCTGTTATGCCAGCGAGTCCTCGTCAAACGTCCGTGCCTCTGAAAAAGGCAATCTGGGTCAAGGCCAGCCCGCAGCCCGCAATCCGCCTGACACGAACATCTCAACGGCGTGAACACGCGCGGCGCCTCTCTGACCCACGTGCATTGAGTCAGCGGCGCGCGTGACAGCGAGCCGGCGTCCTCGTGTCTGGTGGTCTGACGCATGGCGCGGCGACCCCATTGGAGGAATCTGCCTGACGACCGGCGGCGCTTCTGATTGGACATTTTGGTTGGACCCGGTGTAAATAAAAGAAGCCCTGCGGCGCGTCGCGATCGGAGGTCCTATGGAGAGGAGTCCCCGTGTCGGAGAGCCGGCATGTGTGTAAGTCGGTGGTTTTAGGCGAAAAGCTGACCTATGTGTTAGAGAGGAGAGCTCGGCTCTTCGAGTCTCTGTCGGCCCCAGTGCCGAAATTGTAACGCTTCTGTATATATGCTGTACATAAACCTTGTTTAACTCACCGTCGTCTCGTCCGCTCGTCTTATCAGCTCTGCGCAGAAGCAGTCGCGAGCTGAGAAACATACGCTACCAAACGGCTGGTGACCTTCCCGGCGGAGTTGAAAGCAGTGGCGCCTGTGGGACCGGGTCGGCGTCGCCGTCTTTCGCAACAGTGGAGGTCAGCGGTGGGAGTTCGGAGGTGGCTTCGCAACAATGGTGGCTTCGGCGGGATGGGGCCCGTCGTTCACAACAGTACTCATATTTGGGTGCACGTTAAAGAACCCCAGGTGGTCAAAATTTCCGGAGCCCTCCACTACGGCGTCTCTCATAATCAAATAGTGGTTTTGGGACGTTAAACCCCACAAATCAATCTATATTGTGGCTGACGACGACGAAAAATTATGGCAGAAGGTTTTGTAAGCTAGTTTGCAAAGGAGTCTCAAACACCGGCGTGGCTCAGTGGTAGAGTACTGGGCTGGTAGGCAGGGGATTCGTGTTGGAATCTCGATGTGCCCTTGGTGTTTTTTTATTTACTGAAGCTTTTTTTCTTATTTCGTGCGATAGTGGTTACGCGCACACTGACGGCAGCGGCAGCGGACAACTGCGGGGCTGTACACCACCCTTGTTGTGAGCTTTTGCTCTAAAAATGTTGCCACTGTTTCCTAATACGTGACGATATTAAATAAAACATTGAGTGGATAGCAGCTTTCAGATCAGTTTTTGTAATACGTCGAGCAGTACGTGCAATGAGGTGTCGGATTCAAAAACGGAGTGCTCTTCAAGGATAGATAGATAGATAGATGGACATATAGACATATATATATATATATATATATATATATATATATATATATATATATTGCCGCGACAGGTTAGCCACGTCCAAGTAGCCGCCGCAATCATCATGGCAAGAGCACCAGCAAGACCCGGCTGGCATGCGTCATGCGTTCGGGCGCTCCAATAACGAGGAAGAGGAAGTTAGTTGAGTCTGTGCCTCTCGTCTACTCGGACTCGACGACCATAGTCATTAGACTCGTGGGCACAAGTTCGCCCTAATAAAGTTGCTTGTTTTTTAGCCTGTCTGCCTCAGCATCGCTACATTTCTGGTGGAGGTGCTGGGTAGTCATAGTGGTGGCATCCATAGTTTGAATTCCCCTTGGTGTGAAGTGAAGAGGACCGAACTCAGGTGAGTCACCTCGAAGACGGCGACTTGCCCTCTGGTGTACAGGAGTCACTTTCACGGGGTTAATACGCTGGTCGTTGGGGCTACGCTGTCTTGAGCTCGCGGGGCTTCGATTCATAACCCAGCAACTCCACCAGAAATGTAGCGATGCTGAGGCAGACAGGCTAAAAAACAAGCAACTTTATTAGGGCGAACTTGTGCCCACAAGCCTAATGACTATCGTCGTCGAGTCCGAGTAGACGAGAGGCACAGATTCAACTAACTTCCTCTTCCTCGTTGTTGGAGCGCCCGAACGCGTGACGCATGCCAGCCGGGTCTTGCTGGTGCTCTTGCCATGATGATTGCGGCGGCTACTTGGACGTGGCTAACCTGTCGCGGCAATATTGATAGATAGATAGATAGATAGATAGACAGATAGATAGATAGATAGATAGATAGATAGATAGATAGATGATCTGTGAGCTGAACTGGCCTGACAAGAGATCGAAATAGCGAGTTGTTTTCGTGGGGTCAAAGGTGTGACAGGCTATATTGCACGCCCGCCGCGGTGGATCAGTGGCTATGGTGCTCTGCTGCTGACCCGACGGTCACGGGTCGGATGCCGGCCACGGCGGTCGCATTTCATCATCATCATCATCATCATCATCATCATTCATCATCAGCCTGACTATGTCCACTGCAAGGACAAAGGACTCTCCCATGTTCCGCCAGTTCACTCAGTCCTGTGCTTGCTGCTGCCAATTTATACCCGCAAACTTCTTAATCTCATCTGCCCACCTAACCTACTGTCTCCCCCTAACCCGCTTGCCTTCTCTGGGAATACAGTCAGTTACACTTAATGACCAGCGGTTATTCTGTCTACGCGCTACATGCCCGGCCCATGTCCATTTCCTCTTCTTGATTTCAACTATGATATGCTTAACCACCATTTGTTCCCTAACCCACTTTGCTCTCTTCTTGTCTCTTAAGGTCACACCTACCATTTTTCTTTCCATTGCTCGCTGCGTCGTCCTCTATACACATTTCGGTGGGGGTGAAATGGTTGAGGCCCGTGTGCTCTGTGATGTCAGGATGTCGGGGGACGATAAAGAACACCCAATGGTCGAAATCACTGGAGCACTCCACTACGGCGTGTCTGCCAATCTTATGGTGGTTTTAGAACGCAGAAGCGCAGATAACACTGTTATCAGCTTATACTGCACCATCAGTCAGGAAGGAAACAGCCAACGAGCTGTTCGGCAAGAGAGTCGCAGCGGTAACCACAGCAGCGCTTAGGAAAACCTTGGAGGTTGGGAAAGTAAATTCTGCTTCAGGAGATGTGAAGGTTAGGAATATTTGCCATGGTTATCAAAAGAGCACTGAAAAACAATTTTAAAGCCCAAATAATGAACAAGATAGATTTATTCAGAGACACGCACAACATGTACGTGATATTAGCGGGAAATATTACCTGTAACATATTTAAAATCAATCTTAAAGTGCACGTTGCGCGACTGAGCGAGATGTGGAGTTCCTCGCGACGCCGACATCAACGCGGTGGTAGTGTAAACAAACCTTCGTCACGAGTTTGTGTCTGTTTGCTTGGCACGCACCTTGCGCTTGCACTATACCTGCCATTTCTTCTTCCGTGTCTGCGGCTTTACAAAAACTGGCTGCGCTGGCTTTCAGTTCGGCGAGCATCATCGCAAGCGGCGTCCACGTCACAGTTTAGGGTGGTCACGTGGCTAACTATTTTTAAATAAAAAGACAAAGACGCCGACCACGAGAAAACAAAAAAAATGTAATAAGTCAGAATGGGAGCCTTGTTCACAATCAGATTGTGAAGAAGGCTCCCATTTTTTATGTTTTTTTTACGATCGCAACGGTATCTTTATGTCGTAAAAGAATCAGGTAGCAAAAGAAGTGATTGAAGGCTTCCACATTCGAAAAAGAAACGATAAATGAGTCAGCACGCGATTATTTTCATTGAGCGACACAGAACTTGTGTACCATTAATTGCAGCGCCTGTAGAAGATTGTACCAATGTACATTTCGGTCTGTCTTTCCCTGTTTGCGGCGTGTTTGGAAGTTTTGCTGTAAAAGTTTTGAATTTTTTTTTCTGTTAAGTAACACTTCCCCCTTGAATATGCTGTTTTTTTTCTCCAAATAAATTTTCTTTGCGATTCAGCGCCTGTCTATCTTTCTTTTTTTTTCGTCGTTATCTCGTGTACGCTTCATCAACAAATATGAACGCATAAAAAATTGCTGCGCTTCCATTTTATATTTTAGGAAGTCTATCCCTACAGGGACATTGGGAGTACGCAAAGCTTTGCTTTTGCGTACTTGACTTTCTTTCTTTCTTTCTTTCTTTCTTTCTTTCTTTCTTTCTTTCTTTCTTTCTTTCTTTCTTTCTTTCTTTCTTTCTTTCTTTCTTTCTTTCTACACGTGGAAAAAAGAATGGGAGAGGTTGAAAGAAAAAGAGGAAAGGGACAGAGGGACAGCACGTCAGATATCACGTGCACAGGCTGGTCAGTAAGAGTCCAATAATCCGTCTTTCTCAAAAACCTCAGCAGTTCCTTAGTGACATTCAGCTACAATGTGATTGTGCTCTTATAGGATGAGATAACATCTCACTGACGATTATATAAAACGGAGAGAGTAGAAGGTTCACAGTACTGCGTACTGCACTATGGAGCGGCTGTCTATATGACTCGACCAGATCGTATCGTCGCTTCTAACACTTCTGTTAAAGCCGATTCTACGTTAATTTGAAACTGCTAATGATTTAACACAGCCGCATGAGTGGTTCTGCTAGACTCCCTTGGTTACGGATCGCATCTGTGCAATGTGTCACCTGTGCGATCCGCCAATAGACCTTTCTTTAATGCCGTCCGCCAGCAGCAAAATGTTTCTTAATTTGTTATTTCTCAATTGCAATATGGATACAGTAATGGCACATAAACAGGGCTTTTAAAAGCGCATGCATCAGAAATACATGCACTTCGTTTGTAAACAAAGTTTATATATATGGACCTTTTTTTACTGAGAAGAGGATTTCCTCCTTTCTGGGCTGTTGCAGGAGAGTGCGAAAGCCTGCGTGACAGCCTCGGCAGTGCATTTCTTGGGAAGTCACGCGCGCTAACTGTTAACAGCCCAGAAAGGACTACGACAGCACCCAGAACGCCTTGAGTGAAAAGGTCTATATGCGCCTGAGCCACAATTTAAAAGGACCAGTCACTAGGCTCGACAATTTTGAGTTGACCAGCACAATGCATACATGGGGGGTTCACGATCACGTCTGCCGAAATTTCCAGCACGCACCACTGAATGCGGCCAAATTTCGAGATTAATGCTTATACTTTCCCTTTTTTTTTTTCACGGGCGCGTGCCCAGAGAATGAAGACATGACGTGTAGACGATAGAATTTCCCTGCGTAGACGGCAGTGCTCTGACGTACCCAACAGTAGCGTTTGACATGGCGAAAATTGTTTCAAATGACATGAGTAGTTTGTCTAATTTCTTGCTTGAATAGATGACTAAAATTTGCGATAAATAATGAGAAACAAAAAAATGTCGGATTCCACGTGCAGTGGAAATCAATGATATGCGAATCACGAATGAGTAATATTGATATGTCATTTTAAAATCAGCACAACGTTACGAGGTGGAGGTAAATGAGGCCGTACATGACTTCCGTGTCATGATTATCACGTTTGGATGTGTCGTTTACCATCGTCATCTACTCACGTCGCGTGATACCAAGTTTAGTGAATGCGGAGTTAGCGAAACAACCTGTAGCACGCTATGAGTGTGGTATGTTGTCGTGTTCTTACAAGACATTTGTGTCAGGATTATAATGTTTGCACCAGTGATATACCTTCGTCATCAATTGACGTCACGTAACACCGAATTTGGTATATGTGGAGCTAGCGAAACGGCTGCGAGTGCATCATGAAGGGCCCAATATATACTCCGACGTGACGTTGATGCGCGCGCACGCTGCGAACAGCAACGCTACTCGTTAGCAAAACGCGAGAACTCTATAGTCTCACGCCAGGCGCGACCATGGCGTCCATCGGCGCGGCCAGACGGCAACCGGCGCGAAATGCAGCATGTCGCATTTCGCGCCGATGTGTTACCCAGACAGCACTGCGTCTGCCTCTTTTCGCGATGGAGGGACGCCTGACGCGCTGAAACGCGCATGCATCAAAGCAACGCAGCGCGGCGCGCGCCTGCGAGTACACGTAAGGTCCCTAGATGAAACAAGGTAGCGTCACTCATTGTTCTCGAGCCTGCCTCCTCACTCTCTCGATTACTCCTCTTTTTCTCTGCCATCCGCGTCTGTAATTGGTGCATTACTTGCACGTGATTTTGCAATTGGCTGGTGGTGTTATTTATTATTATGCAAAAGGTTCAAAACTAGTACGCATGCGCATATGGCTCTCCAGCCGGATTCTTGCCGTGACCAGAAGACAAAATCGTAGCCAGAGCATAAACTGAAGAGGAGGAGCGTTTCGGTGTGCGCTAAGTCGACCAAGATTGTTTCGCCATGCTCGTTCAATGCAGCATCTGCGTTTTTCAGCAATGCTGCGTTGCCGTAAACAACAGAAAATGGTTTCGCTCTCTTCAACTTACCTCGTGCTTTCCGAGATGAAGTGCACCATGAAGTGCAACTATGAACCATTTCACACGAATGCTTTCGTGCAACTCCGTCAACGTATGTCGACGCGGATCTGCGAAGCGAGTTCACTTGTCGGTTTTTATTGAAACGCCAGGCGCGCGTTTAATGCGTGTCTAGTGCATGCCAGTTGGTACAAATACATGTGGGTATGCACGTATACAGAGCAGCTGTAGGTTGTAATCAACGCACCTTCAGAAACATTTCACTCTTGACCAGTTCCCGCTTGAGCCGAAACGCGCTGCTTCCAGACACCTCACTAGTAGAACTCTCACTTTTCAGGAAGTTCCCAGCACCGCATCAGAATCACTTGGCATCACGATTGTCCAAATGGGCACATTAAAAAAAAACGTCATCGCAGTGCTGCTGGACGAGTGGACAGTCATGGCAACACCATGAAATGTAAATTATGACATTCATTACATTAATGTCATGATTTTTATGTTATGATTATTGAAATATGCTTCTCATATAGTCAAGGTACGCCTTACAAAGTATGGTATTGATATAATTATCCAAACGGCCAGGAGAGCTAAACGTCGTAGGCGGCTAGATAGATAGATAGATAGATAGATAGATAGATAGATAGATAGATAGATAGATAGATAGATAGATAGATAGATAGATAGATAGATAGATAGATAGATAGATACGCTCAAGGTCACCGAAGTTCGCTAAGAAATGCTTCGCACTTAAAAGGGAATGTGCGTGTCTTTTCAATTTTTTTCCCCTTGAATCGCGACGAGATGCGAGGGTCAATGTGGCTGCGTTTCGCATGCGTTCGTGTCTCCGTGGTTAGCGCATCGAGCCGACGCCTGCCCTGGAAACAAAATTAATGGTTCTGCGTATAGTGAACTAGAATATTCACTAAAGCTCTGCGCGTTCGAGCACTCGAAATGATCGTCTATTTTGCCGCGTCTAAGAGAGCGTTTTCAAACGAACACGCACCGAGGCATCCACCCCGCAGAAACAAGCAGTGGGCCACAAAATAAAGCTGGTCAACAAGACAACGCTCCTCGCGTCCTCTGGGGTTGGGCTTGCTCGGGGACGTCATGCACGTGAGACCGTTTTCGCGGACGCCGGAGAGGATAGGGAAGAGATTTGGCTTGTCGAGGCTACGCGGGGCGAATGGCAAGAATTTCGAGCTCGCCTCCTCGGATCATCCTTTCGCGCCACTTCAAAATACCAGTTCGCCCAGCTTGTAATGAACCTTTCCGAAATATTTAGGGGCGAAGCTCCTTAAAGAGGCACCCGTTCGTACCTCGTAGTTGTAGCCGTAGTGTGTGACAAGTGTTACATTTTGACCTGCAAGGTGGTGCCGGTGGGATTTTTCTCCTGTGCTTTGTTGAACAATAAAAAGTTCGCGGCGTGCGCGTTAACTGAAAGCCGAATGCTCCTGTCTCTTATTCCCCATTAGCAGCCATTGGCATGTTCCACTAGAAAACGTTAGTAGAAGTAGAAGTGTTAAAAAGCCGACTTCTGCTGTCTCTCATTCCCAGTATGAGCCATTGTTTACCTCCAAAACAGTGCCTGGTGAGATTTCTCCTATGCGAGATTAAACAATAAAATATTTTGTTCAAAAAGCCATTGATTGATGAAATAAACCAACAAAAGACGCCATATGTTTTCTAAAAGCAAAACGAAAAAAACGGCAGATGTTTTTTAAGCAAAACAAAAAGACGTCAGCTGCTTAACGAAAGACGCCAGGTGTTTTCTAAAGCAATGGTTTATCGGGCGAATTAACGGAAGAAAATTTCGCGGTATTACTTCCAGGAGCTTCGCCCAATCTCATCACCATTCACTTCGTGGATCTGCCATCAATTTTTTTTGTGGCATAATGTTCTTTATCAGACACATAAAAACTGCCACTGTTTAACTGAAATTCGTTATGGGGCATGGTGAGTGGCCATGTAAAGGCGGTTAACTTTTCTTGGCATTCAAGGAAGGCTACAGAGCCAAACTGCGTGCGTCGTGCCACTAGTGAGTGCAGTCTCACAATAGCGCCTGTAGTTTGCAACGTGAAATATAAAAGTTCCTTCTTTATTATCTACGTGCAGCTGTTGGAGACAACAGGAACAAACTGCAGCAAGACAGTTACATTTATTTAATGTAGCAGCGTTTTCAGACGCGCGAGGAAGTCCCGCCTTTTTACGTGTCCTCCAAACGCTAAGCGGCGTATGCGTGTACATGAAATGCTGACGATGCGCCCACGTCACTTGCCACAGCGTTACGAGAGCTGCGTCAAATTGGACTACTTCGCGTATGGCTACATGTGCCGAAGTTCCGCCCCCGTAGCTTTCCCTTCAAGGCCAAGAACAGTTGTCGGCGAGTATCAAACTGGTGAACGAACGAATCCCGTGCCTCACCGCGTGGTAGTCTAGTAGCTAATGTACTCGGCTGCTGACCCACAGGTCACAGGATCGAATCCCGGCTGTGGCGGCTGCATTTTCGATGGAGGCGGAAATGTTGTAGACCCGTGTGCTCAAATTTGGGTGCACGTTAAAGAACCCTGGGTGGCCGAAATTTTCGGAGCCGTCCACTACGGCATCTCTCGTAATCATATGGTGGTTTTGGGACGTTAAACCCCACATATCAATCAATCAAGAAATCCCGTGGTCGCGCAACTTAGGGTTACAAACATAGAGTTTCCTATCAAAACACAAGAGGGAACTCTGATGCTAGTGTCTATGGGAGCTGCAACACATGGCGCTTCAGCGAGCAATAAAATTATGGGTATTATGTGGATTTGCCTAGTCTTTGTACTTTTCGTTTCTTTTGGCTGCGTGCCACATGGAGTTGCTTTGTCCTGAAACGACAACCAGCAATGGTTTATCAGTTACGCTTCACCACCTTAATGTTTTAGGCTCACTAACTCAAATCGGGTTCAGAATGGTTTGTTCTGTTATTCGAAACAAAACCTAAACACAGCAACTACTAAAACCACAAATGCGATTCGAGGCCCGCCTGCACGAAGACTATAGGCAAATGCATGTACCACCCATAATGGGAGCTGCAATCCATGAATGGAACGTCTTTCCAGAAAATTTACTGCAGAGCCCAACTTTGTCGTCGTTCGTGAACGCTCTCGCTAATTTGAGACGCGAGGTGTTTCACATATCATCTGTCGCTTTCAGATGGCGCGCGATATTGAAAGAAAACTAATTTTAACGCTGCTCTTTTCGTGGTCTAGAAACCACTGCGTGACGATGCGCTATTTTGCACCAGATTGTCATTTTTTTAATTGACGTAAGTTTTATTTGCCAAAAAATACCAACATTGTTTTGCGATCTCTCTATTTGGCGATGTTTTTGCGATAGCTGTTTTTTTTTGAGGGGGGGGGGGTCATTGCTTTTTGTGTTTCGCATAGCGTCAAGATTGTTGAACACTGATATTCGTTAGATTTTACACTCTTATTGAAATATGGTCAGATAATACTCAACATTTTTTTCGTACAATCCACTCCTGCCTATGACTCGTAATACAAGTTGGCACTATGAAATAAGTAATTTCCGATGCTCACTGAATGATCGCAGTGCCAGAGTACCCAATATACTTAATATTGGGAAACTCTACAGTTTCGAATACAAGTTTGCTTATAAACGACGCATATTGTGAGGAGAACCTTCTGGTCTAAACATTTCACCGAGGAACATTTAAAACAGAGGGCACAGGATTCGCAGTACTGCGTACCAAACTATCTAGGAGCTGTAAGCAGTTGTCCCTTGGATACGGGCATGCAAGGTCTGCGCCTGCGAGGAAGCGCTTGAGCACATTCTATGCCATTCCCCAGCATACCAGTCTGAACGACGTATTATGGAAGCCAAGCTCTGACAGCTGGATTCACGGCCGCTTACAGAAGAGAAGATCCTGGGACCTCGGCCGACGGTTTCCCATACGCGCAAAGCCACGAAAGCCCTCTTGTACTTCTTAATGACCACCAGACTTCACGACCACTTGTAAAAGAACAGTGTGAGACCGTGCTGTGTAGTCTCGAGCTGACTATCCATCCTTCTATTTCTTACTCCTCTTCTTTTCTATATCTTTTCTTTCTACTCTTCTCCCTTTTCCCCACCCCAAGTGTAGGGTAGCCAACCGAGCCAAGCTTGGTTAACCTCCCTGCCTTTTTTCTCTATGTATCTCAATCTCTTCCTTGGATAGGAAACTGTCTGAGAGCTGTAAGCAGTTGTTCCTTGGATACAATGGAACAAAACATCCTCTGTTTAGAAAAAAGTGTTTAACAGTTTAGAGCACTTGGTACTCTAGTATGGGAGAGCATGAAGCCGTTCCGTGAAGTGTCGGAGAAATGTCTTACTGCGGTATTATTGTCTGCAAAGAAGCTCTCCTGTGTGTGTTAAGAAAAAATGTTTAACGATTTTGAGCACTTCTTGCAATGGATCATGGAGCAGCGTTGCCATTAGAGCCGCTTATAGATTAATTCGAAATTACCTATGGTTGAGCGCAGCCTTATGAGTAGTTCTGCCAAAACTTTGCGAGTTACCGATCACATCTGTTCAATATGTCACCTGTGCAATCTGCCAACAGGCTTTTTAAAATCCCGTCCGCCAGTAGCAAAAAGTTTTTTAATTCAGTATTTGCCAGTCGCAACATGGATGAAGTCGAACATGGAAAAGCGCAGTATTTGTCAGTCGAACATGGAAAAGCGCAGGCATCAGAGAGTGCGCTTTGTTTGTAAGCAAACCACAGTCCCAACCAAGGACGTTGCATTATAAAGGCGACATGTCTTTCTTGCTATACTTACACGCAGAGACTGTGGTCTGTCTGTCTTTCTGTCTGTCTGTCACACAATTGATCCCCTGGCCAAGGTACGAGCACCTGCTGTACTTCCAACCATCTTGAACTAGTTACTTCGTTCATACTATAGTGGACATTGTCAATAAAGAAACGAATATTGCCCATATCTTAGGCGTAACATCAATACGTTAGCATCAAGCGGTGTGTTCATTTACTAGAAAATACATAGATGCGTAATTCTAAAGACCTTAGTGTTTCTTACGCTGCGTTGAAAATGCGACGGTATGCACAAAAGAAGAGCGGCATAATACTATCTTGCGTCGAGGACATTTGCTGCCTTGCACTTAGGTGTTGTTATCGGTTAGTTTTCATTATTATTACTGTGTCAAACAACGTCGTTTTATGATGAAGTTCATCTCAACTACATTTAAAATACATTTGAGATAGTCAACAAAATAGCTGGGACATTTAGCATGAAATAACCGTGCTACGAACATCTCCTAAACTTTCCTGGGCGTTGTTATGGGCTAGTTCTCATTAATAATGTCTGAAACAACGTTGTTGTAAGATGAAGTCATTATCGCGTGATTTCATGTGATGTAGCGTCATAGCAAAGTCACGACAATATCATGCCTAGGCATTTAATGCAACCCATCACGTCATGTTGGCGTCGCCAAGACGCAATCTCAGAACACGTGAATTTTGCATCTTTTGTGTTGACGACGACAACACCGACGCCGATGGCCACATCTCGCGTTCGATGAGGCAACTAATGATTTCGCGTTAGCATGCACGAAACAAACACACAAGACAAAGTGAAATAGCTTAAAGTACTGGGCGGGTTGGTATATATTAATGTCGAGGCGTAGCACGGGTACTGTACCGTGTGTTCTTTAGAGTATCCCGTTTTTCTCGCGAACTGAAAGGTATGACGGAAGGAAGAAAGAGCACATGGAACGCGACTGCGCCTGCTGAAGGAAACAGCGTATACACGTCAATCTTGGCATACGTGTCGGGATGTTTAGGTTCTTGCCCTCATTCTATTCTACATTGTCCAAGCGTACAGGCCTAAATATGCTGCACGTGTTGCGGACCACTTCAACAAGACCATTTGCTCTACCGCTTCTTTCCAGTTAGTCCTCAACGAGGAGGCACTGCCCACAGTGGGAGACAGCTGCAGTCTGTTGGGGGCTACTTTGTTTGCGCCTCGGTACGTGCCATTTAAGAAGCGGCGAACAAGCAGCACCCCAGCGCCCCAACCAGGCACGAGGCGCTGTTCTTGAACTGCGGGAGAATGCGACGCGGTCATTATATATGGCGCCTTCTACCAGAGGGCGCACTGCGTTTTTCTCCCTTTCCTGAAAGAACGAAAGGTCAGCGTGTCAGGGATGGAAAATTGAAGGGACCCACTTTTCATATAGTGGCCGCACTCACTCGCGCCAGAGGTGGCCGGCCGCGGCAATTATTATTAGCGGCTCGCCGTGGCAGCGCCTTTAGCGTGTGGCATTTGTAGGCGACGTTGTTCCTTCCAGCGCACATTCTTACGTGGCTTCTGTGCAAACGAACCGAGCTGTGTTTACTATTGTAACAAATTTAGAAGAAGAATCGCTTCGCTGTAGGTCACTGAGTAGGCCTAAAAGGTTTTCCTTAGTCGGTGAACGCATGTGAACAATATGAGGTGGAACGCTGAAATTACGTTCCTAATGTCTCAACGGGTCAGCGCGGCTGGCGAGCGGAAATGTGCTCATAATAAGCTCAAACGAAGATGTATCTCTCGCCATTAACTATGTTACATTCATATCGGTACACTACAATTAATCGTTGAGTAAACACGAATAGATGTTCACTATCACATTGCTAATGACAGTACAGTTAGGACACTCTTCTATATAAGATTGACCGCAGCATATTTTAACTACCGTGAAAAACGCCGTACCATATTTTCCAGTAGCCGTCACAAGGTCATAGTCAGGTGGCGATACTTAATCGTTACCACAGGCCGTCCGAGCAGAAAGCTCAGTGGTTGCATGCTCAGTCGTGAGTCCAGAGAATCACAATATATCGGTGTCTCACGAAGGAACTGGAAAGCCTTTGCAGCGCTCACTGCTCGTGCTCTTCAGTGCAGTGATGCAGTACTGAACTTCAGCACTCTCAAGAGCAAGGAGGAATGAAACTTACACTATATTCCCTAGCAAGGATATCTATCTATCTATCTATCTATCTATCTATCTATCTATCTATCTATCTATCTATCTATCTATCTATCTATCTATCTATCTATCTATCTATCTATCTATCTATCTGTCTGTCTGTCTGTCTGTCTGTCTGTCTGTCTGTCTGTCTGTCTGTCTCAATCAATCAATCAATCAATCAGTCAATCAATCAATCAATCAATCAATCAATCAATCAATCAATCAAGTCGCTGAGGTCATCTGCTGTCGCGCTTTGCTCATATGTGGGCTTAATGTTATGATGCGCGCTGGCGAAGAGATTTATCATCTTAACAGGATAACAGTAATAATATTTGAGGTTTTACTTTCCGAAACCGCCATATGATTATGCGAGACGCCATAATGAATAGCTCCGGAAATTTTGATAATCTGGTCTTTTTAAGTGTAAATACACTCTATAAGTGACCCCAAACCATCCACCGCCGTCGGCGGCGTCCGCAGTCTTCTCTCTATCTTTAAAAGAAAGAGGACTTGGCGGGCCGCAGCGCGACGCTCTACCGAATAAGCCACGGACGCGACGCTGATATCGGTGTCAGTAACGCGCCTTATACCCCCTCCCCCTTCGCTCGCTCCTCCGCTCTCCTCGCTCGCTGCAGCTGCGCGCGCACCCCTCTCTCTCGCGCGCCCGCCTTCTCTCTCAGTCTCCCGTCGAGAGCGGGTCGTGAGGGGGAGTAAAGTTAAAATCCGTTGGCATTCGCCAGTGAGTTAACGTAAACTCCCCCGTGTGATCAAATTGCGATTCCCTGGAACCATTACACCATAAAGGCACCATAGTGTGATTAATAAATATAATAGTGCGAATTAATAAATACCCCTGATAGCATCACCCCGTGTATTCGCACTTAACCATGTTCACCCTCGGGGAAATGCTTGGGAGTTTTTTTAACGTGCGCTGACGTCGCACAAAGCACGGACTTCTTTCATTTTGCCTCCATTGAAATGCGACCACGGCGGCCGGGATTAAAGCCACGACTTTCGAGTCCGCACGTGAGCTACTGATCCCCCGAAGCGGACTTTCTGAACAAGAGTTACAACGAGCGGTGGAACGATTAAATGCAGAATACGCGCTCTACTAGCAGAAGAGCAAGCAATCCGCCATCTCGACAACATCGCAGACAAACAATTAGGAGATATAACATGCTCGAC